>PVHP010052214.1:0-10966 GCA_004024765.1 Zapus hudsonius
GAATTGGGGAAGTCGGGATAACAACGCATGGTTTGCCCACTAAATAATGTAACTCATTATGGACAATAAATATTAAATTTAAAAAAAAAAAAAGATTAGAAGCCATTTTTTTTTTTTTGGTACAAGGTTGAAAAAAGGCTTCCATGGTAAAGTTTCTGTTGGTCTGTTCTATTCTTTAAACTTCTTGACAAGAAATTCATGTCAGTGCGTTAATATTGCTGTGTCAGGTTCCCTCTGTTTATGTTTCTGTCAGCCCTTCCTGGAAACCAAGTTACTTCCACTTTGACCATAATTTGATTTATACCGTCAAGATATGTCAATTAACCTTAAAATGTTGTCTATAGCTATGTTATGCCTGCCAAAACTTAGGTTCTATTTGCCAAAGCCCCTCAAGTTTTTTTTAATTTTATTCATTTTCAAGCAGAGAGAGAGAGAGAGAGAGAGAGAGAGAGAGAGAGAGAGAGAGAGAGAGAGAGCGCACCAGGGCCACCACCTTGTGGGTCTGGCATATGTGGCTACTGGGGAATTGAACCCAGAGCCTTAGGCACTGGAGGCAAGTGCTTTAACCACTGAGCCATCTCTCCAACCCACCCCTCAAGTTTTAAGAGAGGAAAACCTTACTTTTCCTTGGTTCTGCCCTGCATTTGGGTGAGACAGCCGATGGCCAGCTCTTATAGCTTGCTTAATTTGGCCTAAATTTGAGTCTGTGGTCTTTTCTTTGTGTTTGTGGGTTCAACAGCAGTTGAAGGCACTTGCTTGAAAAGCCTACTGGCCAGGTTTCAATTCTCCCTGGTGCACCCATACTCTAAAATAAAGTTTCAAAAAATAAAATAGGGGCTGGAGAGATGGCTCAGCGGTGAAGGCACTTGCCTCCAGTGCCTAAGGCCTTGGGTTCAATTCCCCAGGACCCACATAAGCAAGACCCACAAGGTGGTGGCCCTGGTGCATTCTCTCTCTCTCTCTCTCTCTCTCTCTCTCTCTGCTTGAAAATTAATAAATAAAATATTTTAAATAAAATTAAAAAATAAAATAAAATAGGGCCGAGGGCCACTGGCTCCTTCATGTGCACACATCAATGCACTCTGACTTTGGTGCAGTGGCTTTTGCAAGCTTTATAAAACATGAAAACAGCCGGGCGTGGTGGCACATGACTTTAATCCCAGTACTAGGGAGGCAGAGGTAGGAGGATGGCTGTGAGTTCGAGGCCAGCCTGAGTGAATTCCAAGTCAGCCTGGACTGAAACAAGACCCTACCTTGAAAAACCAAAACCAACCAACCAACCAAAAAAAAAAAAAATTGCAAGCCGGGCGTGGTGGCGCACGCCTTTAATCCCAGCACTCGGGAGGCAGAGGTAGGAGGATCGCTGTGAGTTCAAGGCCACCCTGAGACTACATAGTGAATTCCAGGTCAGCCTAGGCTAGAGTGAGACCCTACCTCGAAAAACCAAAAAAAAAAAAAAAAAAAAAAAAAAAAAAATTGCAGAGAGAGACCAGAGACATAATTATTTATCTTTATTGTACAGAAATACAGAAATGAGAAGGCCATATACAACACTAATGAGTGTTGGCAGTGAAGGTCGCACACATTCAAACTGAAGACAGTCTCATCTTACAGATATACACTATAAAAATATACATCAAGAGTTGCAAGAAAGAACTCAACTTCTTTCCTCCAATCAAGCTGGAACTTTCCACAGGAAAACCTGGTTTCAATTCATGTGGAATTGTTCAAGTGGGAAGCTCAGCTCAGCCAGGCAGGACCTAGAGAGCCAATGGGAAGCTCTACTTAGTTTTTCAGAATTTGTTTCATATTACAATTTATATCTCTCCCAACAAAGAGATACTTCAAGTGAAAACAAAAAAAAATATGTTAGAAAATTTTTGAGGGTCTAGTAGGTAGGTTTGGGGGAACAGATGAAATTCTAATCATTTACTTCAGATTGGAACATTTAAAAATATTTTTATTTGCAAGCAAACAGGAGAGAAAGATAACAAATGGGCAGGACAGGGTGTCCAGCTTAGGCTAATTAACTCTGCATGCATGCACCACTTGGTGCATCTGGCTTTACGTGGGTACTGGGGAATTGACCAGGCAAGCACCTTAATGGCTAAGCCACCTCTCTAGCCCCAGATCAGAATATTTAGTATTTAGCTGTTTGACGGCTTGATTCCCTGAAGTGGTCAACCAGCTAGATCTAGAGAAAAGTGTAATACAGCTTGATGTTAGCACAGCTCGATGCCTGCCTCTTCATTCCTCTGACTACACTTGATCTTAGCCAAAAGGCCAAGAAGCGATGTCATCCCTCTGACTAGATTCCATCACTGTTCTTGTGCTGACCTACAGCTAAAGGATGCTCTTCACCCTCACTACTGAAGGGAAAAATGCTTTAGGAGACTTGCTCAGAATAATAACTGTGTTGAAACAAGACACAAATAGGAGGGCATTTGTAGATTAAATATAAGCAAAGTAAACTTCTGAAGCCTTTAAATATCAAAATAATTTGCCGGGTGTGGTGGTGCACACCTTTAATCCCAGCACTCAGGAAGCAGAGGTAGGAGGATCTCAGTGAGTTCAAGGCCACCATGAGACGATATAGTGAGTTCTAGGTCAAGCCTGGGCTAGAGTGAGATTCTACCTCAAAAACAAACAAAAAAGAATTTATTATGCACAAAGTAAAAAATAGGGAACAGGAAGATGTGGAGTTTGGCCATATTATCTGGACCCAGATGCTATTATTCAGCAATAAAAACTTACAATTTCCAGGGCTGGAGAGATGGCTCAGCGGTTAAGGCACTTGCCTCCAGTGCCTAAGGCCCTGGGTTCAATTCCCCAGGATCCACATAAACCAGACCCACAAGGTGGTGGCCCTGGTGTTTTTTTTTTCTCTCTCTCTCTGCTTGAAAATGAATAAATAAAATATTTAAAAACAAACAAACAAACAAACAAAAAACCTTACAATTCCCTCAATTTCACCAGAGCAGAGACATTTAAGTAGTCTGGAGGAATCAGAGCACTCATATTATTCTCTCGCTCCCTCTGAGTTCCTGGATCCTCTTGGCGTCCCCTCAACTCTCCAGGGTGACTGATGTGTGACATTAAATCCAGCCTAAAGCATGGTAATTCTCATGTCACCTTCCTTTCCTAGAAGGAGGTGATTGAGACATAGAATTTTTTAAAGTTATTTTTCCAGGTAAGGTCTTAACTCTAGCCCAGCTGACCTGAAATTCACTCTGTGGTCCCAGGATGGCATTAAACTAACTCACTGCGATCCTGTCTACGCCTCTCAAGCGCTGGGATTAGTGGCGTGTCCCACTATGCCTCAGGAGACATATGATTTAAAAATGTTTTTATTAACTTGTGTATGTGTGCATGACTGTGTGCGTGCCTATGTGTGTAAGTGTCCCAAGGCCTACTAGGCACTGAAAATAAATGCCAGATATTTGCATCACTTTTTTGGTCTGGCTTGGGTGTAGATTAAATATAAGCAAAATAGCTTGGATGGCTTGAGAATTGAACCCAGGCCAGCAAGCTTTGGAAGCAAGCACCTTTAACCTCTGAGCCATCTTCTCTGCCCCCTGATTATCATTTTTTTCTGATTATTTTTTAATTTAGCAGCATAATGCTAAAACAGTGTGGAACATATTTCTGGCTTAAGATTATAAAATCCAGGCAATCACCCCTGGGACATTTCATTAGGTTAGAGAAGAAAGAGGAGAAAAGAGTCACAGGCAGGGTATACAATTCTAGAGCCCATCTGCTCCAAAAAATATTTGTTTTCAATGTCCTTCATACAAAACCACAGTTGTTTCAATAAGCTACATAATTATTTAACAGAGTCTGAGAGGCAAAGGTTAAAAAAATGTAAATAAAAAAACAAAAATTTAATAAAGTGTTTATTTCTTCATTTCATTCACATTCTGCTCCTGGATAACTCTAACTTCCATTTAGATATTTCTGTTTATCTAAAAACACATCAGTTAAAACTAAATCCAGAAATGGAAGCTCTTTATTGGATGTGTGTGGGTACACCCAGTGCATTGCTCTATGGAGTGGAAGTTCAGAGAAAAATTGAGTCAGCTTTGAAAGGTCAAGGCCTATGGAAAAGGCCTGGAAACCGTTCACCCCAAGTCACGAGTTTGATTGAAAAGAAAAGATTGAACGAAAAGAAAAGATGAAAATGTCACGACATAAAACTCAGTGATGAGGTCTCTGACAGTCATCAGTCACTGGGCAGCAGGGACGGGGAACCCACCTGCTGCTTTAGGATTTATTAAAGGCTGCCAGGACAGCCCAGATCATCTCGGTGGCATTGTGCTTCGTGCCCTCCACTTCAGGGTCCAGTTCTACGAGGTCCTTGGTTCGATTCATTGCCACATCATACTTGTCATCTGTCAGAGAGGAGAAGACATTCTCTAGCACGTCAGACGAATGGGCCAGGACCAGGAGCGCCAGAGTTCGTTTGTCCATGCGCTGAGGGTCATTTACCCACCGTTCTAGCACACTGTCTTGAAGCTTTTTCACAAGTCGCTGTTTCTCTGTGGCATTTGTCACTGGATGAGTGGTCATGTCAAAGAGCAGGAAATTCTGCTTCTCAGTGGTTAGAATACCCTTCTCTACTAGATTCTTCGCAATTCGTTCTCGTACATTTCTCAGCTGGTACTGTAATTTGAAGGGGTTCCATGTCTCACCTAGGGGGGAGAACAAGACAACAGACAGGAAAACAAAATGAAACCTTGAATGGCTAAAAATTTAAAAGCACAATCTCCATTCATTATCTAGGGCTGAGGAGATGGCTGAGGTCAAAGGCACTTTCTTGCAAAGCCTGCTGGCCTTTGCAATTCTCCAGTACCCACATAAAACCAGACGCATAAAACGGTGCATGTATCTGGAGTTCTGCAGCATCAAGAGGCCCTAGCACGCACACACTTTCTTTCCTCTCTCTCTCTCTTTAAAAATAAATGAAAAAAAATTTTTTAAAGTTATCCTAGGGCTGAAGAGATGGTTTTAGGTGTTTGCATGCAATGCAGGACAGGAGTTCAATTCCCCAGTGCCCATGTAAAGCCAGATGCACAGGAAGGCGCATGTGTCTGGAGTTCCTTTACAGTAGCTTTAGGCCTTGGTGCGCCCATTCACACACTCTCTCTCTCTCTCTCTCTCTCTCTCTCAAATAAATAAATAAATATCCTAGGCTGCATAAGACAGTCTTAAAAGCCAGGCATAGTGATGCATGCCTTTAATCCCAGCACTCAGGAGGTAGAGGTCGGAAAATCACTGTTCAAGGCTAGCCTGGGCTACGGTGAGAACCACTTAAAAAAATTAACAACAAGTGGGCTTGGTGGTTCATGCCTTTAATCCCAGTACTCGGGAGGCAGAGAAAGGAGGATGAACATGAGTTCAAGGCCATCCTGAGACTACATAGTGAATTCCAGGTCAGCCTGGGCTAGATCAAAACCCTACCTGGAAAAACAAAAACAAACAAACAAAATAACAACAAATATAATAAAAAATAAAAACAAAAAAGGAGGCTGGGGAGAGGGCACAATGGACGACAAAGCCTGCTAGTGCAGGTTACATTCATCACCAGCCAGATGCACAGAGGGGTGCATATGCCTAGAGTCTGTATGCAGTTGAGAGGCCCTGGAGTGTCCTCTCTCTCTCTCTCTCTCTCTCTCTCTCTCTCTCTCTCTCTCTCTCTCTCTCTCAGCATATGCATATGAATAGAGGAAAAGCTTTAAGGGGTGGCTGAAGAAAAGGCTAAGTTTTGGAAAATGTTAAGTATTGGTTTATCATGGGTATCTTATCCGGCAAGCTGAATTTTTTCACTTCTTCCCCAAGCTCATAGGTAAGAAAAACAAGTATGAAACATGTAAATCACGTTCAGTCATTGTACTCACCAGTGAGCAGCTCTATCCAGGTTTGGACAGTTTCTGTTGGTTCAGTTGCTTTGATGTGCTTGAGAGTTTCATCCAGTAACACATCACCAGTTGGGCTGTCTGACTTTAGCAGTACCTTGGAAAAAAACAAAAAAGGACTTTGCTTTACTCAAATTAAAGTTTTTTAAGGTGCATCTATACATTCCTGATTGGGATTAATAGGAAATATAAAGAGATATAATATTGCCTCTGTTCTGAAAGAGTTTAAAATGCAGTAGTCTCAAGGCTGGCCTTGAACTCATGGCGATCCTCCTACCTCTCTGCCTCCCCAGTGCTGGGATTAAAGGCATGAGCCACCACGTCTGGCTCAAATATCTTTGAGTTTGTAAAACCACCCTGTGGAAACATTAAAAATGGTAGGAAGAGCTGGGCGTGGTGGTGCACTCCTTTAATCCCAGCACTCGGGAGGCAGAGGTAGGAAGATCGTTGTGAATTCAAGGCCCCGGATCAGCCTGGACTATAGTGAGACCCTACCCTGAAAAACCAAAAAAAAAAAAAAAAAAGTAGGAAGGTCAGGAAAGAAGGTAGTTTTAGGGAAGAGTTTTGTTTTGTTTTGACCTATATGAGATAGAAAGGTAAAATGTATATATTGGGGCTAGAGAGACAGCTCAGTGATTAAGGCACTTGCCTGCAAAGTCTAAGGACCTGAGTTCAATTCCCCAATACCCACGTAAAGCCAGATGCACAAAGTGGCACATGCATCTGAAGTTCATTTGCAGTGGCTAGAGGCCCTGGCATACCCATTCTCTCTATCTCTCTCTCTCAGTTTGCAAACAGAGGACTGGAGAGACGGCTCAGCAGTTAAGGCACTTGCTTCCAGTGTCTAAGGTCCCGGGTTCAATTCCCCAGTACCCACATATGCCAGACCCACAAGGTGGTGGCCCTGGTGTTCTCTCCGTCTCTGTCTCTCTCTTTCTCTCTCTCTCTGTATTTCTCTGCTTGAAAAATAAATAAAATAAAATAAATTTTTAAATGTATAGATAATAGATGCCTATCATGGTAGCGCATGCCTTTAATCCCAGCATTTAGGAGGCAGAGGTAGGAGGATTGCCATGAGTTCAAGACCAGCCTTGGGACTACATAGTGAGTTCCAGGTCAGTCAGGGCTAGAGTGAGACCCTATCTCAAAAAAAAAAAAAAAAAAAAAAAAAAAAAAAAAAAAAAAAGACCATGAAGAAAGTTTCAAGTAGGAAGAAAAGGTCCAAAGTATCAAATGTCATACAGAGATTCAAAGAGAAAAATTAAAACTGAACAGAAGCTGGTTATACCTAAAAAGTAGTTTCAGTAGAATGTTTAGAATGAAAGAAATTGTGAGTGGAGTCAGGCGTGGTGGTGCACACCTTTAGTCAGAGCACTTGGAAGGCAGAGGTACAAAGATCGCCACCCTGAGACTTCAAAGTGAATTCCAGGTCAGCCTGGGCTAGAGTGAGGCCCCACCTCAAAAAACAAACAAAAAACATTCTTTATTGGCAAGCATGGTGGCGAACACCTTTAATCCCAGCATTCAGGAGGCTGAGGTTGGAGGATCACATGAGTTTCAGATCTGCCTGGGCTAGAGTGAGACAGACCCTGCCCCAAAAAGAAAAAAAAATATTTACTTTCACATGTGTGTGTGCATGCCAGGGCTTCTGCTGTTGCAAATGAACACAGTAGGGATTATATGAGTCATTTGGGGATTGAATCCAGGCCAGCAGGCTTTGCAAGCAAGCACCTTTAATCACTGAGTCATCTTCCCAGGCCCCAAAAAGGAGCTCTTGAGAGTTCAGTGCTACAAGTGGCATCTCTGTCATACCTTCCAAGGCTCAGGGAACATTGTGGAAGATGGGGTGGAAAAGAATTTAGAGGGTGAGGAGGAATACTCTGGAACACTATGCCCTGGACATGAAGGAAGGCTGGGGAGATTGCTCATTAGTTATAGGCACCTGCTTACAAATACTGGTGGCCCTGGTTTGACTCCCCAGTACCCATGTAAAGCCAGATGTACAAAGTGGCAGATATATCTGGAGTTCATTTATAGTGGCAAGAAGCCATGGTATACCTATTCTTTCTCTTTCTCTATTTCTCTCTTTCTCTCTCTCTCTGTCTCTCTCTCTCTCTATTGCTCTATTCAAAAATAAATAATAGGGGCTGGAGAGGTGGCTTAGTGTTTAAGGCCTTTGCCTGCAAAGCAGAAGGATCTGAGTTCAATTTTCCAGGACCCACGTAAAGCCAGATGCAAAAGGTGGCACATGTGTCTGGAGTTTGTTTGCAGTGGCTAGAGGCCCTGGTGTGCCTATTCTCTCTCTCTCTCTCTCAAATTCAATAAATAAAATGCTTAAAAATAAATAAATAAATAAATATTTAAAGTAAGCCAGACCAAACTCCTGCGAAGCCAGCATAATCTTAATAGCAAAACCAGACAGAGACACAACAAAAAAAGAAAATTATAGACCAACCTCACTAATAGATGCAAAAATTCTGAATAAAATATTGGCAAACAGAATACAAGAATACATCAAAAATATGATTCACCCCAACCAGGTAGATTGTATCCCAGAGATGCAGGGATGGTTCAACATACACAAGTTGATAAATGTAATATAAATTGATAAATGTAATATAAATGGACCAAAGGACAAAAAAAATCACATGATCATTTTAATAGGTGCAGAAAAGGCATTTGACAAAATCTAACATCTCTTCATAGCAAAAGTCCTAAAGAAAGTGGGAATAGAAGGCCATTTATGACAAACCTATAGCCAAAACCATACTAAATGGAGAAAAACTTGAAGCATTTTCACTAAAATCAGGAACAAGATAAGGGTGTCCACTGGCCCCACTCTTACTCAGTATAGTACTGGAAGTCTTAGCTATAGCAATAAGGCAAGAGACACAAATAAAGGGATATAATTTGGAAAGGAAGAGATCAAATTATCATTATTCACAGATGATATGATTCTATACATGAGGAACACTAAAGGCTCTACCAGCAAACTGTTAGAGCTGATAAACACTTTTAGCAACATAGCAGGACACAAAATTAACACACAGAAATCAGTAGCCTTCTTATATACTAACAACAAATAGGCTGAGGATGAAATCAAGGGAACACTCCCATTCACAATTACCTCAAAAAAAATTAATAAAGTACCTTGGAATAAACCTAACCAAGGAAGTGAAGCATCTCCACAATGAAAATTTTAAAACACTCAAGAAATAGCAGAAGACACTAGGAAATGGAAAGCCATCCCATGTTCTTGGATTGGAATAATCAATATTCTGAAAAATGTCAATCTTACCAAAAGCAATCTACACATTTAATGCAATCCCCATCAAAATTCCAATGGCATTCTTCACTGAAATAGAAAAACATCCGAAAATTCATTTGGAAGCACAAAAAAACTCCTCAAATACTCAAAACAATTATAAGAAACAAAAATAAGGCTGGTGATATGACCATATCTGATTTTAAGATATATTGCAGAGCCATAGTAACAAAAACAGCATGATACTAACACAAAAGCAGACTTGTAGATAATGAAATAGAATAGAGACCCTGATGTAAACCCAGCCAGTTACAGCCATCTGATTTTTGACAAAAATATTCACCGGATGGGGGCTGGAGAGATGGATCATAGGTTAAGGCACTTGCCTCCAGTGTCTAAGGCCCTGAGTTCAATTCCCCAGTACCCACATAAGCCAGACCCACAAGGTGGTGGCCCTGGTGTGCGCGCTCTCTCTCTCTCTCTCTCTCTCCCTCTCTCTCTCTCTCATTCTCTGTATCTCTCTGTTTGAAAATGAATAAATAAAATATTAAAAAAAATTCACTGGAGAAAAGACAGCCCCTTTAACAAATGCTACTGGGAAAACTGGATATCATCTATATGTAGAAGTATGAAAACAAATCCTTATCTCTCTCCATGCACGAGAATCAAGTCCTAATGGATCAAAGACCTCAATGTCAGACCAGAAACTCTGAAACTGATAGAGTAGGGGAAACACTTCAACATATTGGCCTAGGCAATGACTTTCTGAACATAACCTCAGTTGCTCAGGAAGTAAAACCACTAATCAACTATTGGTACCTGATGAAATTAAAAAGCTTTTGTACAGCAAAGGACACTGTGAACATAGCAAAGAAGCAATCTACAGAGTGGGAGAAAGTCTTTGTCAGTTGTATATCTGACAGAGGATTAATATCCAGGACTTACAAAGAACTCAAAACACTAAATAATAAGAAATCAAACAAGGGCTGGAGAGATGGCTCAGCGGTTAAGACACTTGCCTCCAGTGCCTAAGGCCCCGGGTTCAATTCCCCAGGTCCCACATAGGCCAGACCCACAAGGTGGTGGCCCTGGTTCTCTCTCTCTCTCTCTTTCTCTACTTGAAAATGAATAAAATATTTAAAAAACAAAACAAAAAAACTACTCTGAAATTCCATTTCACTCCTGTCAGAATGACTACCATTAAGAAATGACAATGACTGCTGGAGAGGATGTGGGAAAATAGGAACCTTCTACACTGCTGGTGGGAATGTAAACTGGTACAGCCATTGTAGAAAGCAGTTGAAATAGATTTACCATGTGATCCAGCTACACCACTCCTCGGCATAGATCCTAACGACTCTACTCATTACCCTAGAGATACTTGCTCTTCCATGTTTATTGCAGCTCTATTCACAATAGCTGGGAAATGGAACCAGCCTGGATGTCCCTCAACTGATGAATGGATAATGAAGATGTGGTTCATTTATACATTTATACAGTGGTAAAGAAAAATGAAATTATGAAATTTGTAGGGAAATGGATGGATCTGGAAAGGATTATACTGATTATACTAAGTGAGGTAACTCAGGCCCAGAAAGCCAAATGCCACATGTTCTCTCTCATATGTGGGTCCGAGCTACAAATGTTGAGATTTGTATGTGAGTTGGAGTAAAAGTCAGCAGTAGAGGCCAGGAAGCTAGAGAGGGAGCTCTAAGGGAGGGAGGAGAGGGGAGACTTAAGGAGAGGGTACTGTATATATGTAAGTAGATGAACAGATTACTGGGGGGGG
>PVHP010052215.1:0-11156 GCA_004024765.1 Zapus hudsonius
TGGTGTGAATATGGTGTATGCACATGTGTGTAAGATGTCCATGTCCCTTGGATGTGCATGCAGAGGCCAGAGGTGAGCATGGCTAGGCCCAGCTATTTACATGGTTACTGGGGAATCAAGCTCAGGATGAATCAGGCCCTCTTACCCACTGAGCCATCTCTCCAGCCCTACTGTATAATTTACCTCTGAACAACTTTGTGAAGGAACCCAGACTCAGGTCACTTGCTAAGGATCACACAGTGTGACCTGAGATAGAATCCACAGCTTGCCACAAGAAACTTGATCACCAGGAGTGGCCTTGGTGATGCCAAAGGAGGTCCCATCTGTCAAGGTTACCCCAAAGGGCAACTAATTATGTTTCCTAGAGTTTTGCTTGAGGTATGCCCATCTCTCCAGCCACTAGGTCTGTCAGGTTCACTAAGTCCACAGGTCATTATAAGAAACTACTGGAGGGGCTGGAGAGATGGCCCAGTGGTGAAAGGCACTTGTTTGCAATGCCTGACAGCCCGAGTTCAATTCCCCAGTACCCACGTAAAGCCAAGTGCACAAAGTGGCCCATGTGTCTGGAGTTCATTTGAAGTGGCAGGAGGCCCTGGAATGTCCATCCCCCTCTCTCCTTGCAAATAAATAAAAATACTTTTCAAAACAGAAACTGCTGGAGATACAATGTCTTAGAATTGTCTTTGCCTTGCACACTAAAGCTGCTAGCCTCTCTGCTCTGAAGGAAGGCTTCCTGGGGACTTTGGGGCTGGGAGATGGTTCTTCCCACCTGTGGCAGGGGGGTTGGCATCTATCAGGGAGATTCCCTTTCCCTCTCCTTTGATATAAGGACCTCTAGAAGCAGACAGCTGGCATAGAAGTGGTAGGGAATCCACCCAATCTGTGGTACCTGAACATATTGACCATTCCAAGTTGTAGAAGAAATAACACTTATTGACAAATTAGTATTTATTGAGTGCTTACTATATACAGAGCAATACCAATACAGGTAATACCAATGAGAGAAAGTGGATAGGAGAATGCTACTCAAGAACTTTCCCTGCCCCCAAAGGTCTTACAATCTAGATGGGAGGAATCATTATCTGTAAGTCGCAGTTTGAAGATACAAGCATTGAAGCAACTTTTGGATGTATCAAGTATTTGGCACAAAGTGGGAATGTGGGAATGTATGCTACTGGAGGTCCCAGTGGTAAGGCACTGCCTCCTCAGCCTAGAGCCATCTGTGCCCCCAATTTGGGGACCTGTGGTCTGTCCACCTGCCTTGATGTTGCTATGACCTCCACCTTCTGTGCTGAGTGCTCTTTAAGGGTAGGATTCAGCCCTGAGTCCTTGGTCATTTCCTCCCAACCCTGCCTACAAACTCTATAAGACTCTGTGTCCATCACAAGATACAAGGGCTGGGATGAATAAACTTAGCTAAATGTCCTGGCTTCTGCCAGGGGCTCCCAGTAGGAGCCTATAGCTCACCTCAGTGGAAGGATCATGGGATTTTGAATAAGAAGACATGAGTTCAAGTCTTGACTGCTAGGCTCCTTGAATACTAACTATGTGACTTTTTTTTTTTTAAAAGCAGTTTCTCACTTTAGTCCGGGCTGACATGGAACTCAGTCTGTGGCCCAGGCTAGCCTCAAACTTATGGTTCAAGTACTGGAGTTATGGGTGTGAGCTACAATCCCCAGGTTTTTAGCTGTGTGACTTTAAGTCAGCCTCTTGGCCTCAGTTTTGTTTTGTTTTGGTTTTTCGAGGTAGGGTCTCACTCTAGCCCAGGCTGACCTGGAATTCACTATGTAGTCTCAGGGTGGCCTTGAACTCGTGGTGATCCTCCTACCTCTGCCTCCCAAGTGCTGGGATTAAAGGCGTGCACCACCATGCCTGGCTGGCCTCAGTTTTTAATGTGTAAGATGGGAATAACAGTATTTGCTCGACTCGGGTTGGGATGTTAAAAGAGTGGTTGGGAAGTAGTAGACCTGGCATGGCGGGGCTATTGTCTTTCCTGAACCTGTCTGAAGTTTCCAGATTAGATGAGCCAATGCATGTGAGGCTGCAGCCCATTGCTGGCACTCAGCGATGCTCAGTGAGTGTTCATTATCCTCCACCCTCTCAACACTTGGAACCCTGCTCCAACCTCTGACTCCAATCTGGGATAGAGGATAGAAGTGACAAGGTTATCAGTTTGGGGAGATGCAAACCAGGGAAGTGGTACTTTCCTTCTAGAGGGGTGTGTTAGGATAAAGTAGGATGGGGATGAAGTGCCTTGTTGCTTCTGAACTTCCAGGACGTGGACACTCACTCTGCTACCTGGAGGCAGCCTCAGAGATCTCCGTGCTTCCCTCAGCAATAAGGCCAAGTCACTGTCACCAGCTGTTGGGGTTTGGGAGAGCCCAAGGCACAGAGAAAAACCTTCAGAGCATGACAGCCACACAGAGCATGGAGAATGGGGTTCAGGGTGTGATCTCTGGGTTCATTAGGCAGCAGCTGGGGAGGAAAGAAGCAGAATTGCCTGTGTGCACTCAGTAGAGGGGGCTCAGAGGCTAGATCAGGATGAGGCCAGCCTTCTGTCTGGATCTTAGGGACTCTCCCTTGTTTGGACCACCAGTTAAAGTAGAGGAGGCTAAAAGTCAGGCCTCCTTCTCCACCTACCCAAGGAAGCAAAAAAACATGAAAAGGATCCTAGTAATACATGCTAATGGTATTAAGAATTACAGTGCACACAGCATCTTTACACGAATCATCTCACTTAATACCAGTTAATCTCATTTGAGAACCGTCGCACTAGCCCGGGCATTTAGAAGCCTGAGTTCTAGATTTAGACCTGCCTGGGCCTGGACAAATTATTTCCCTTCTCTGGTCCTGAGATTGGCAGGCAGCAAGGTCCACAATAATAACTGTCAGGCAGTGGGAGCTGGAAGAGGGTGGAGCACAGGGGAGGAGGAAGGGAGGGAACAGAGATTCCTTGGGGGGGGCAACAGGTGATAGAGGGGTGTTGCCTGGTGCCTGAGGTTGCATGCCTGAGTGCCTTGCCCTTCCAGCCATAGGTGTGTACAGTGTGCTGGGTTTGAGGGCTCACTTGCGAAACTGAGTGTCTCCTTTCAAGAAGTGTCTGGTTGCAAATCTCCCCCCTCCCCCAGGACAAAAGCCGGGGCCCACAGAGAGCTTTTGTTTACTTTGCCCAAGTGGAAGGCTAATCTTTGGGTGTGGATCCCGGGAGTTGGGGTCGTATGCACACACATATGTCTGCTCCCCCACCCCAGCCCTCACTCAGGGCAGAAAGGAAGTTCTTTTTGTCCAGAGGCCGTTTGTAGGGAAGTTGTTCTCAGGCTGACCACGACACCTCTTTGATTCCAGCAATGAGTTCTGGCAGGTTCTTGGGGTCCAGGGCGGCTGCCTGGGGGAATTTTCCGGGAGGGGCAGGGTTGGAGACCAGGACTTCCCTTCAGTGCCGCCCCCTCCTCCTGGGACTGGCTGCCACGGAGGACTCAGCCACCGCAAAGGAAGTGGATTTATTGCGGGTGCGGGCAGAGAGGGTCAAAGTGGGAGTGAGAAGTCCCCAGCCCAGCCATTCCCGCGCACACTCAGGCGCACGCAGGCCCTGCACGCGAGGAGAGAGGAACGCGGGGATGGAAGCACATTTCACATCAGCAAATCCCAAAGCACCAGGGCTGGGCCCCCAAGGTCAAGTCTGCACTGACAGCTCCGGCTCACACTCCTGCAGCGGGCTCTCCCGAGCTCTCCACTTCCTGCCTCCTGCCCTCCCTCCCCGAAGGCTCGGTTCCCAAGTTCTCAGGTCCCTGCCAGGGACCTGGTCCACCGACCCCTGGGACCTGCCAGGCGGGATCCCGGGTGACTGCGCCCCGCGCTCAGGCCTTGCTCCCGCGCGGCAGGCTCTGCGGGGAGTGGAGCTCCACCGACTGTCGCCGCCGCACCTCGCGCTCCTCCCAGTCGGTGTCCGGCTCCAGGCCCTTGAGCACCGCCAGGCGCTCCTGCAGGCTCTTGGCCGACGGGAAGAGCACGTAGTTGTAGAGGAGGGAGCCCAGGACGGCGCCGACCAGGGGTCCGATCCAGAAGACCTGAGGGTGAGCGAGAGGGCGCAGGTGGCACCGCGCACCCAGGCCACGGCTGGCCTGGGACACGCTCCTCTCCGGGCTCCCTGGGAAAGCGCCCCCACCCCACCCCACGAGTGAAAGGCTCTAGCAATTAGCAGTGTCAGCAGGGAACTGCCGGGATGACCTACTAGTTTGGCGGGGGCGAATTCTGTTTGAATCTTTTTGGGGGGGTGGGGGTTTCGAGGTAGGGTCTCTCTGGAGCCCAGGCTGACCTGGAATTCACTATGTAGTCTCAGGCTGGCCTTCAACTCACAGCGATCCTCCTACCTCAAAGGCGCCTGGCTAGTTTTGAGTCTTGATTCTACTACTTGTGTGAACTTAGACAAGTCACCCTGGATGTGCTTCTTCCTTTCACTATGCCTACTTCCTAGAGTAGTGGCCAGGAAGTGAGCTGATACTTGCAAAGTACTTAGCCAAAGTACTTAGTTTTACTAAGCTAGAGTTTAGTACTTAGTACTCTGTTTAACTGCTAAGTATAAATGCCATTTGCAGAATTCAGAGTGCCAGGCACTCTGTTACCTGCTACCTGTTTTATATAGGTAAGCTCACTTAGTTTTCCCAAGAGGCCAATAAAATACTGTTATTTTCATTTACAGCCTGGGGCCGGTAGGAGAGACTGAGTTTTTGGCACAAACTCAGAGGGTGTCCCAAGGTGTTCCAGGGCCTGGGGAGGAATGGGCAGGATTTGGGGGACTCATGCAGAGTAAACCCCACCCCCAGTCTATTCTAGCCCTTGTTCTCCCCCTAGAGAAGGCAGTGTGTTGTTCATTACCCATTGGTCATCAAACTTGCCAGTGACAACAGCCGGAGCCAGGGAGCGGGCAGGGTTCATGGAGCAGCCAGTGAAGTAGATCTGTGTTGGAAGAGAGGATCAAGGAAAAAGGGGAGGTGAGGATGGGTGGAATTTCCTGACCCTTTCTCCCATAGTTCACCTCAGCCTACAGTGAACCTGTGGGATGGACAGTTAACTTTACGTGTTAATTTCCCAGTTTGTATTCCTTTGGGGCTGGGGTGATACCTGCCCCTTAGGAGTGTTAAGGAGCCTGAACTTTTGGTGTGTGTGTCCCTCTGGGCATTCTTTGTGACTATCCTTCTGTGGTCTTTGTGTCTGATACTGGGGAGTTTGATGTCTGTCTCTAGAGTGGTCTGCGTGACTGTGTCTTTGAGGAAGGAAAGGTCTATGTGCTGGTCCCTCTAGGGATGGCCCATGTGGCTATGACCTACCCCAAGGAGATGGCCCAGGGTCACTGAGAGACCAATGGAGAGAGCGGGGGTGCCCAGGTTGTCACCACGGCGTTCATCGGTGGAGGCAAAGATGCAGAGCACCAGCTGCAAGGTCAGGAAGAGCTCCACGGTCACAGCCTGGCCTGCTGTCGTGTTGTTGTTGAGCTGGGAAGGGGGAGGAAGGGTTGGAGAGAGATGAGTGTGGGGACACTGATCATGCTGTTCTCTCTGGCTTCATCTTCCTAACCATCCGCCATGGATGCCAGGGAAGTGTGTGGGTTAGAGTCAAACACAGGCTCCCCAGACACCTTAGCTGCAGCTACTGTCCCTGGACCCAAAGCAGGGGAGGGACCTAGGACTGGGGAGGCAGGCAGCCAAAGGTAGGGAAGAAGACTGTAAGTGTTGGGGCTGAACTGTGCTGCAGTGTGAGAGGAAAAGGAAGCCATAACCCAGAATCTGGGACGAGGTATAGCTGGAAACGTTGGTCCTGGTAACAGGAAGGCCCTTTGAGCTCCCTAGGTCACACTGATGCAACAGGAGGTCAGAGATCTTTCTTTCTGGTCACATGGATCCCAAGAACAGGGTCTGGGTCCTTGTCCCTCCCCTTCGAGGCAAGCAAAGACCAGTTCTCCTTGCCCCTCACTGGGTTCAGGCTTGGGTTCTGCCCCAGGGTTACTCCCAGTGCATCCTGTGGAGGCTGGGGTGGGGGCACAGGAGCACTGATGGTGAAGCCTCCACACCCATGCCAGGCACCCACAGTCTCTGGATCCCCTGCCCTGGGTAAAGAGAGAACTTGAGGCTGAGCAGAGGTGGTTTCATAACTGGGCCACACCCAGTGCTGGATTTCTCTTTGGGTTTTGTCATCCTGTACCCCCACACCCTGCCCTCTGGGGCTGAGCACTGGTGGAGCTGTGACAGCTCTCAACTCCCACGCTTCTAAGCCCCCACCTCTTCCACCCCAGGATTTTTCTAGAATGTAGCCTCAGCTTCTCCTGTTGCTGACTAGTATCAAGCCTTCATAGGACAGGACAAATAACTTTGGTGACTGATGCTTTGGAGACCTCTGATTTGCTGGGAGACCCTTCTTGCTTTGGTCTCTGTTTCTCATTCTATGACGAGGATGGTAAACAATTACTGGAGAACTGAAGAGGATGAAGGCAGAGTCCCAGCCCCGCTCCTGCTGGAAATGACTGCTCGGAGTGGGATGGCTTGGATGTGGGTCTGTTTCCTAGTTGCTGTCACTTGCTGGCTCTGTGATCCTGGTCCATTGAACATTGAATTTATTTTGTACCTTAGGATGGGGTTGGTCCTCAGAACTGACCTGTAGTGTTATACCTGGTAACAGGTCTGCATTAGTGCCTATTGCCTGGGGACTACTCTGGTTCTTGCTGTCCTCAGATAAGTGAGGCAACTTGGTGGTGGTGGTGGTCAGGCTCTCCCTGGCCTCAGAACAAGCAGGCCCTATTGTTGACCCATTCAGCTAGGCTGGGTTCCCTCCACTGATCAAGATGGGTTAATGGTGAGAAGAAGCTTGCAGAAGCTTTGGCTGGGACATGATGGGGAACGAGGAGTGAGTGTTCCCTAGCAACTTAGTAGTCCCAGTGCCCTGCTAGTAAACAAAACCTTTCTGGGATGCACTCTCAAGAAGCTCCTCTTTGAGTCTATCTGGGCTTCTCCCTACTGTAAAGTGCACTCACTTAATTCTTAATGGGAATAGACACACTCTGGCATGCCTCTGCCCACGGCAGCCTTTTGTTTTTGTTTTTTCTGAGGTAGAGTCTCACTCTAGCCCAGGCTGACCTGGAATTCACTATAGTCTATAGTCTCAGGCTGGCCTGAAACTCAGTACCTCTGCCTTCCAAGTGCTGAGATGAAAGGTGTGCACCACCATGCCTGGTTCACCTCGGCATTTCTTGGACCTGGGTGTCCAGCCTCATACTAGTTTCCATTTTGAAGAAAAGCATTCCACTAGAGCACCTCCATACCTCCCACGAGGGAGGCCACCTCTGCGCAGGAGGAAATCTGTGCAGGGCCCAGGGGTGGAGGCACGAGAGGCACTTGCTTTCCTAGCTTGGGGTGGGAATGTAGGGCGGGAGTTATCTAAGGGAACCCCGGTCCATGACTGCCCCTGGACATACAGGAGAGGGAAGGGGCCATGGCTTCAGCCTCAGCTCCTGGAATGCCCCAGAGGCATTAGCCACCATGCCATGAAGTCCAGGGGTGAGGGGGTGTTTATCCAGGGCTGGGGAGGCCTTGCACCTGCAGCCTTCCTCTAGGTTCCAGTACTTTCTCTGGTATTGGCAAACTCTAGAACTTTTGCAAGGCGAGGTTTAGTTGGTGGCTTAGGACCTTGGCTGAGGGAAGGTGTTGTGCATTTAGCAATTGAGCTTGGCTTTGTAGCTGGGCAGCACTCCCCTCCAGTCTCACATGTATACAAGATGGCCTTCCTGCTTCAGGCTCTGGAGAAGCTAATGTCAAGGCCCCCACACAACACTGCAGAAATGTTTAGTTCCGTTACTCGCTCAGATGACCCTAGCCAATTCACTGAGGTTCCTCTATCCCAGAGAGCCTGTCTGCTCCAGGGGGCTCCCTTGCTGAGTTCTAACCCAGTGCTCCCGATGTCTTGGCATGGAGTCCAACAGACACCAGAAGCCATGTTTTCTCAGTAGAGCTGGATAGAAGATTTTACAGGCCTTCTTTCTCCTGCCCCAGCTGACACTGTGGCCCTCTCCCCTGGCTCCCCTAGGGCAGCCGTGTTCTAGGTTCCAGTCTCTTCCCAGGCTCTCCCATCTCACCCCCCAGGGTCTGACCTTCATGGAAGGGGCAAAGCTCAGGCTACTCACAGCATTGACAGCCAGATCCCCACGGATTTCTACTGGCGTGATCTCATGGAGCAGAGCGGCTCCGGCCACAGCCCCCAGCAGTTGGGCAGCCACGTAGAAAGCAGCTCGCAGGAAAGAGACGTGGCAACCCACCAGGCAGGCCACAGTCACAGCAGGGTTGATGTGGGCCCCGCTGATGTGGCCCAGAGCCTGCACCAGGGTGCCGATGCCCAGGCCAAAGGCCATAGCGATCTGAAGCACAGAAGGGGGGCTCTTAGGCCAGTTGAGGGCTGAGCCGAGGCCAAAGAAGACAAAGAGGAGCGTGGCCAGGAACTCAGCGAATACGGCTCGGGAGAAGGCTATGGAGCGGAGTTCCCACATGCTGTGTGGCCCTGTGAGCCGCTGGCCAGCGATCACGCCAGCAGTTGGTGGGTCTCCCTCTCTCTCCCTTTCTCTCTCTTCTTTCTTTCTCTAGGCCTCTGGGGAGGCTGGGCCATGGGTACTTATAGGGCCCTTCCATCCTGGATTTGGGCACGTGGGGTAGAGGTAGAGTTTCAGCCAATACCCTGTCTCCCGCCTGGTGGCCTTACCCCTAACCCCTGCCCACCCCAAGGCCTATCACTCCATCTTGGCTTTCACAGCTGACTAATGTTCCCCATTAATGAGGTCCAGATAAGGATTGACGTCCCCTGTTTTCCCTGTTTGTTCCCTCAGTTACCCCAGGGCAGTTGCCCCAGGGTCTTACCCAGCCTTTTAAGTGATCACAACACAGATCCTCTGAGGGCAACTGTGCCCAGTGACCCTCTCTTTGACTGATAGTGCTGGTCAAGGTAGGGGCAACACTTCACCCAAAACTGACTATGAGGGAAGATGTCCGACCTTCCCTTCTAGTGCCTGGGATGTTCGTCCTGCTGCTCTTGCTTGAAGGGGATGGAAAACAACTGGTTGGTTTGTGACAAATTTCCAAGGTATAAAGATCTTGAGTTTTGTGGTTGCTTGCTTTCTTGTAGTTAATCACCCATAAATCATTAAGTTTCACCTTCTCCCAGGAACCCTAACCAGAAATGAGCTCCCATAGCCTGGAGCCAGGGGTGGCTTCGGTGGCCTTGAGACCCTGGCTCTGGGTAGTAGAATCACCTGAGGTCAACTTAGGAAGCTGAGGGCTTCTGTTGAGTAATGCCTACGCCATCTCTGAGGTGGAACTTTTCTTGTCTCTCTGAAAATGTGATGATAAAAGCATCTCACCCGATCAAGATTTGGCTCAAGTGAAATGTTTATGAAACCCTCAGAATAGCGCCTGGCCCACTCTGTCAGCCATTGCGCACAGCATTCTGAGACCAGGTCAAACTCAAGTCAGAATCTCCAAAACTGTGACAAGCTCTGGGCACCCTGAGGCTTGGAGCCACCGGAGGAAGGCATTTCTGTGGGGCAGTGAGCCCTGTAGGCCCAGTGAGGCCATGATGTCTGATAGTGACTCTCTGGCCTTGTTACTCAGCCTGGTCAGTGTTCAAGCAAGTCACCACCCATTGTCACAGTTGCTGTGGCTGCTGAGGTCCGGAGGACAGAACTTCCCCAAGCCTCCACCTTACTCCTTCTTTGGGGATCCAAAGGCAGAGTGGGCTCACAGGTCAGGGTGATGGGCTTTTGATCTTCCTGGCCAGTTACAGCCGCACAAATGGAAATCTGGGATCTGGAAGGAATTAGAGACTGTATTGTGGAGCCACCTGTGTTGTATGGGGGGAGGGCTGGGCCCAAGATGTCCCGATAGGTTGGTGGCTGAGCTGGAGGAGAACCTTGTGTGGAGAGCTTTCCATGGCACCTTTCCCTGGCCTAGGCACACTCGGAGCCTCAGTTTCCTTGTCTAGACCAGGGAAGTAATGATTTCTTTTGGAACACAGTAAGATAATGGATAGAGAAGTTCTGCAACTGAGAACACATCACGCACACGCACACACACATGCACGCACGTACACACATATACACACACACTCAGGCACATGCATGCACACACACACACACAGCTTGAGGCTCCTGCTGTTATGAAGGAGGAAGAGGAGAATGAGGGGGAGGAAGAAACCGTAAACAATCTGAACCGAGAGAAGCCCCAGAAGAGCAGTGATTCTCATGAGATTTGGACCTTGGCCAGTGTCTGACGCAGGTGCTTCCCTCAGTATCTCTCCCCACCTCAGGTACTCCCAATGCTCCAGGAAGAGTCAGAGGGAGAAGCAGCAGAGCTTTGCCTTGATGAGGGTACCTGGGACCCACCTCCAGCTTTGACAGACAGAAAGGGACTAGGACCAAATCAAGGGAAAGTGCCTCCTACTTCCTCCATTGTGGCCACATGACCCTTGGATATACTACTCACCTCGGTTGTAGTCTGAGCCTCAGGGGTTCCTAGAAACCCTCCCTTCAGGTCTTCCATGAACTAAAGTTATGACCAAACCCACCCACAACCACTGAGTGCCATATGCCTTTGGGATATATGGCATATGCCTTCTGGTTGGACAGATGGCTTCTGGTCCCCCATCTTTGGCCCAGGTATTTGTGATCATGAGAGAGTGACTCACTGGCTGCGATTCTGGGCAGAATTAGCTCAGTCAAGTGTTATGATAAACACAGAATTGATGTCTCAGCTTCTTTTTGTAGCCCACGAATCCTCACCCCAGGTTTGTGTGGGTCTCTAGTCCCCGTGTATGTGTGTGAACATTCAGTCACACACTCGCACCTTTAGAGCCATGGGGCTGGGTGTGGCTCAGTGACACAGCACATGTCAAGCCAAGGGTTCCATCCCCAGCATCACAAAGAAAGAAAAACCCCAATGGGATCATAGAGTCCTGTCACCTGTGGGTCTCATTTTACAGACCATGAAGTCTGTAGGCACTTCCTGGGTCACACAGCTTACAGCAGTTATCAGGACATTCTGGTCTGGCCCCAAGCCAGGGAGGAGGGGGAGACCAACTGTGCCCAGCCCATGCCCTGGCTTTGCACTTGGACTTCCCTCATGCCA
>PVHP010052216.1:0-10945 GCA_004024765.1 Zapus hudsonius
TGTTTCTATTTTTTAACAGTGTCTATCCTGATGGGAAGTGATCGCTTCTAGTTTTTATTTATGTATCCCTAGTGATGGGTTATGGTGACCTGTGTGTGTTGGCCATTTGTATAACTTCAAAAAAATTTTAAAGAAATATTTATTAAAAGGTTTCCCCTCTAATTTTAAAAATGGGTTGCTCAAATATTTTGTTGTTGAGTTGCATGAGTTTCTTTAGAATCTGGACATTAACCCTTTCTGGAATGTATGGTTTACAAATATTTTCTACCACTGCCCTTTTAATTGGTTGGCATTTCCTTTGCTGAGTACCACCATTTAATTTAATCTAGTCCTGTTTCTTTTGCTTCTTCTAATTGTACTTGGATTTCATATTCAAGAAATCTTTGTCAAATCCAAGGCCATGAGATGTTTGCTCTGTTTTAGATATTTTTTGATCTTGAGATTTTATATTTAGATCTTTAATTCATTTTGAGCTACTATATTAACTTTTTAATTGTTTTTTTTTTCAAAACAGGATCTTACTCTAGTCCAGATTTATCAGGAACTCACGAGGTAGCCCCAGGCTGGCCTTGAACTCATGGCGATCCTCCTACCTCAGCCTCCCAAGTGCTGGGATTAAAAGCCTGCATCACCATGCTTGCCCAACTAAATTTTAAACATTAAAAAAATTAATTATAAACTTTTTTGTATGAACGAATGTGTTATGTTCCCCTTGTGTTATCCTTTAATATCCCTTCTCCCTACCCCCATTCCACTGAGGGTACTCCTCAGTGGGGTTATTGGTATTCACTGTGAGGTCATGAATCCATCAGTCAGACTTTGGGGGTGGAAAGGACAATGCCTCAGGATACTCTTTCCCACCCTGTGGCTCTTATAATCTTTCCACCTGTTCTTCTGCAAGGTTCCCAGAGCTTTGGTGGATGTGTTATAAGTCTACTTTAATGTTTAGCTCTCTGCAAGCTCTGTTTCTGCTTTGATGAGTTTTGATGGAATGGCGCCTCCCACAGTTAAGGTGTATATCCCTTTCTTAATTAACCTATTGAGATAATACCTCACAGATAAACACAGAGGCTAACCTACATAATCCCTCACAGGTGATTCTAGATCCTGTCAAGGTAACAATCAATCCTGGCTTGTACCTCCACGGTTGTGTTGCTCTAAACTGCATTATCTCCACTTATACCCTCCATACTCATTTCCCCATCTTCCTCGCTGCTGGCAGAATGACCTAGTGGACTTCTTACTGGGGCTGTAAGAATGGTACAACATATGCAAATATATAAGTTAAGATACCATATAAATAAACTCAAGGACATAAATCACATGATTATCTCATATAATGCCAGAAATGTATTTAACAAAGTCCAACCATGCCTTCATGGTGAAAACCCTGGAGAAAATAAGAATACATGGAATATTCTACAAAATAATAAAGGTCATATATGACAAGCCAACAATTATACTAAGTGGAGAAAAACTGACACCATTTTCTTAAAAATCAGAATGAGACAAAGAAGCCCGTTCTTGCCACTTCTTTTTAATATAGTGCTCAAAGTCCTAGCTAGAGCAATGACAAAAAGAAGATATAAAATGAATATAAATAAGAAATAAAGAAGTCAAGCTATCTCTATTTGCAGATGATATGATTCTATACCACAAAGACTCAGTAGAACCTACATGAAAATTTCTAGAGCTAGTAAGCACTTTCAGTAAAGTTGCAGGATACAAAATCATCATGCAAAAATTAGTAGCTTTTGAAGGAATTGGGGGGAAGGAATGGGAGGGTGGGGAACTAAGAGGGTAATCAACAGATTACTTATGACTAAGAGATCCTCTCAGTGGCAAGGAACCCTTAACTGGAACTGTGATCCATGGCAAAAATCTTATGGGGACCAAGAACCTGGACTCCAAGGGGAAATTCCCACTGCCAGAGAACTACAAAGAGACTACTCCATTAGACTCTTGCAAAATTAGCAATATTTGTCTCATTTAACTTATACTGATCTCACTCTCCAATGGAGATTCTGTTTGTGTTTTTCAGAAGGCAGTGAGGGCTGTGGACAACCAATTCCACCAACACATGGGATGTTGGCTAACATCCTGGCAGGAGATGAACCACTCCTGGTTTATCATATAAGGCCCAAATGAAATCTATGAGAAAGTGGTAAAATAAACAAGAGACCTATCACCACAGTAAGTCAGATAACCCATGAAAGGTCAATGGAGAAAGACACCAAATATACCCAACCTAATACAAAGCAGAAGTCCAAAGACACTTAAGATCTCAACAATAAAGCAGACTCTAAACTCACCCACCATGACTCAGGGAAACAAGCTGAAGAGAGGGCAGAAAGATTGTAAGAGCCATAGTGGGGGAGAATATTTATAGTCATTGCCCCCCTCAGCAATAACACACAAAGGGGAAAAAACTGGCTACCTCTTGTGCAATTCAGAACCCCTACCCCATGGACTGACCCAGTATGACCACCAAGGAGGGCCACCAGTGGGTTGGGGACAGAGAGGATGAAAATGGGGTATGATCACAAGATTTGCTCATATGATGTATATAATTATTGACAATAAAAGACAAGAAAAAATAGTAGCTTTCTTACACACCAATAATGAACTCCCAGAAAATGAAATCAAGAAAACATCCCATTCACAATGCTGGAAAAAAGTACATAGGAATAAACATAACTGAAAATGTGAAAGACCTTTACAATAAAAACTTTAAGACATCAAGAAAATAATTCAAAGAGGATACTAGCTGACAGAAAGACCTTTCATGCTCTTGGACTGGCAGAATTAATACTATGAAAAGACTCTATTACCAAAGGCAATCTACAGATTCAATGCAATCCTTTTTAAAATTCCAGTGATATTTCACAATAAACTGGAAAAAATCAATCTAAAAATTCATATGGAAGAACAAAACACCACAAATATTCAAAGCAATCCTAAGGAGAAGGAATACAGTTGGAGTGTCACAATACCTGATCTCAAATCATACTACTGAGCAAGAGTGACAAAGCCAGCATCATGTTGACAACAAAATAGACATACAGGCAATGGACCAGAACAGACAGCACAAAATAAACCCACACCACTCTGATGACCTAATCTTTGACAAAAAAAAAAAAAATTCAGTAGGAAAAAGCCTATTCAACAAATGGTACTGGCAACACTGGATATCCACTTGCAGAAGAAAGAAATTAGGTCAGCATCTTTCACCCTATAAAAATATCAGTGCAAAGTGGATCAAAATATTTAATCTAAAACCTGAAATGATGAAACTGCTAGAGAAAAACAGTAGGGAACACACAGGAGTCAAATAGCCCCAATAGGAAACAACCCAAGATATTAATAAATGTGACTACATGAAATTAAAAAAGTTTCTGCACAGAAAAGAAACCATCAACAAAGTGAACATTCAACCTAAAGAATGGGAGAAAATCATTTCCAGCTATACTTTACAGAGGGGGCTAATAACCAGAATTATTTAAGAACTGCAAAAATAAAACAGTGAAAAAATAAAACTGCCAATTACCAAGTAGGTTAATAAAATGAACAGACAGATCACAAAAGAAGAAACATAAATGGCCAATAAGTATTTTTAAAAGTTTCCAACATCCTTAGCCACAATGGAAATGCAAATACCACTTTTAGATACCATCACACCCCAACCAGAATGGCTATGCAGAAAACTAACCACAAATGCCGGCCAGGATATGGGGGAAGAGGAACTCTTATTCACTGTTGGTGGGAGTGCAAACCAATACAGCCATTATGGAAATAAAAAAATAGAAATAGAACTGTCAAACAACCAGCCATACCATTCCTGGGCATGTATGTTTAGGACTCCCTACTCTACTACAGAGATAGTTGCACATCCATGTTTATTGCTATTGTATTTATAATAGTTAAAAATGGAATCAGCCTAAATGACCGCAAACAGATGAATAGATAATGAAATGTGGTACATATACACAATGGAATTCTACTCAGCAGTGCAGAAAAATGAAATTTGTAGGAAAATGGGTGAACCTGGAAAGAATTATATAAAGTCAAGTGATCCAAACTCAGAAAAATAAAAATGCATGTTCTCTCTGATATGTAGCTCCCAGCTTATATTATCTGCATGTATGTATATAAAATGGGAAATGTGCACAAAGTCTACAATGACAGAATTATAACCAAGAGTGAGTATAAGGAGACATAGGAACAGGAGTGAGGGAAAGGCAAAAGGATTCATGTGATATGTAAACTCAAGGGGGAAAGGTCCTGAGAGGAAGAGAGAGGCAGAGGGGGTAAGAATCAACTAAAACAACTTGTATTTGAAAATGCCAGAGTGATGATGATCACTAAATCTCTGTATGCTAGCCAAAAATATTTAAAACAAAACATTTTTTAAGTTTGAAATATTATTTAAATTTTTTGAAGGCCAATTTATGTTTTTTATCTTTATTATACATAATTACATATATTGTATGAGCAAATCCTACGATGGTACCCCCAATTCTTTCCTCCCTGTCCCCAACCCACTGAGGACCCTCCTTGTGGCATACTGGATCAGTCCCTGGGGTAGGGGTTTATAAGTAGCACAGCAGGCAGCCAGGTTCCTCCCCCCTCTTTGTGTGTTGTTGCTGATGGGGAAAATATCTCTGGTTATTCTCCCCCACCATGACTCTTACAATCTTTCTCATCCTCTTCCACTCAGTTCCCTGAGTCATGATGGGTGAGTTTTAAGTCTGTTTTATTGTTGAGACCTAAAGTGTCTCTGAACTTCTGCTTTGGGTTGTGTTGGATATCCTTGGTATCTCTCTTTGACCTATCCTGGGTTATCTGACTTACCATGGTGATAGGTCTCTTGTTTATCATGACACTTTCTCATAGGTTTCATTTGGGCCTACACGATAGGCCCAGGGTGGTTCATCTCTTGCCAGGATGTCAGCCATCTTCCTGTGGTTTGTTGTTGGAGTTGGATTGACTGCGGCTCTCACTGCCTTCTGAAAAGTACAAACAGAATCTCCCTCAGAGAGTGAGATCAGTGTAGGTTAAATGAGACACTCATTGCTAATTTGACAAGATTCTATTGGGTATAGTCTCTCTGTAGTTCTCTGGTAGTGGGAAGTTCCCCTTGGCGCCCAAGTTTTTGGTCTCCATAGGATTATGTCCTGGATCCCAATTCCAGTTAAGGGTTGGTTCATTATCACCGAGTGGATTCTTGGCCAATTTGAAAGCCATTGATTACCCACCTAGGTTTTGGCGCCACTGTTGCACAAGTGATCACTTCTTGACTCGCAGATCTCTCCCATAAAGTAGTGTGTTCACCATCCTCATGACATCAATGTGAATTTGATCTTAGATCCTTTTGAATCAGTGTTCTCTGCTTTCTCCAAATAGTAAAACAAAACTTTTACAAATTTAAATTTGATACATTAATACTCACCTTCTTAAATTATTGGTGAGATATAAAGAAATTTACTGCAGCCATTGCCAACTTCCCTTTCCTCTATCAATGATTTTCATGCCTCCGTTTCATCTGGTGTCATAGTAATAAGTGCAGATTTCTGGATCCCAGATCTGCTGGATCCAAGCTTTTGAATGGATGTAGGAACCAGAATTTAAATAGTATCCAAATAATTATAAAACTGGTGGTCCTCAGACTAGATGGCGAGGTGATCTTAAAAAGGAAGCAATGCTTACTTAAAATTACATGTTCCTTCAGAGGATGGACACTGCACTTTATATTCATGTCCTCAATATTATGTGCAGCAAGGCAGGATTTTAAAAATGGTAAGAATCTCGCATACAATGGTATGGTAGGTTTTTACCAAGTAAATGTTGCTAGTAAAATGTGAGACAAGTTTATTTAAGAAAGAATGTAATTTTCATGAATTATGAGAAAATCAAATTTTACAATATTTTGCAGATGAAAATATGACCTGAAGAGTCTCCTCCTGATGTTTCTTTCTGCTCTGTCCCACTGCTATCAGAAGAGCACTTTTGGGCTCAGTCCCCTGACACCTAGGAGGGAATAGAAGATGTAAATCCAGATTCAGACACAGTCTGTTTAAGAACATGACACATGACCAAAGCGTACAGCAATCAGGCATAATACTATTAGAATAATTCTCTACTGATTAAAGAAAAGGTGTAAATTCTAAGGTTGTCCTGCTATTGATGGCTCTAGGGAAACATGTGCTCTACATATTAACTGAGAGGCTTAGCCTTTGAGTATGTCACTTCTTCAGTTTTGACATCAAAAGAATTGTGATTCTATATTTGGAGAGAATGGGATTTATGTGTCACCTTTTTAAGTGAGTTCACTTCCTTATCCTTATTTACAGTTCTCTGGTTTTCACCTTTCTCAACCTCCCTTTCTTTTTCTTCTCTTTTATTTTCCTTTTTTCTCTTTCCCCTCTCCATTCCTCTCATTTTCCCCTCCTTTTTTCTTCTCAAGAAAGTATGTAAGCTGGAATGGATTTGAAGAAATTTTGGACTTCTAAACTTGAACAAACTTTCCAATACAATGTTTACTAGAATTTGGATTTCCAATGTTAGAAAATGTTGAAACCCACAGTGATTTAGATTTTATCTACAATGAAACATGAGATCTCTTTTATGATGTAAATACTGCCTAAGAGTTGCAGATACTAACATCCTAGCCACTGGCTGCTTCTTAATTATGAGAATCTCAAAAGGCTATAAAATCAAACCTCCCCTAAGAAAGGCTTTCAATTCAGAGTAAGACTGTATAGTAAAAAAACTGTAACCAGCTGATGGACCTTGAGAATTTCATGCAACTTCTGTGAGCTTCAGATTCCTCTCATGTAAAAGAAATTCTCCCAGAGAAGTCCATGTCTATTTCTGCAAGTCTTTTGTTGTAAAACCAGACAGGTGTCTTATATATCAGCTTGATTGCCCTGGTGGATTTTGATTTTTATAGTACTTAACTGATAGAGGATTTAAAGTGACTCCAAATTGTGTTTTATTTGCTTTTTTTGTTTCCATCTGGGGCAGCAGTATAGGCAGCATCCAAGGGAATAGTTGAAGAAGTTGGATATTTGGAGAAAAAACTTTTAACATTTTATTTAAAAATATACTTTAATCAGGGGCAATAGATTGAGATCAGGCATTCTGTCTCTGAAATGACAAAATATGACTCTGAAAACCAACATGTTACTTGCAAATGATGTGGCCTCTGGCAGGTCATCTGCTACCCTAAACTACAGAGTCTTCATCTATTAAACAAGTCGAATAATAATATTCTCCTGCCCAAATTGACCAGAGAATTAACAAGGTAAGATAGTTAACAAAGACCCTGGAACAAGGTGAGGACTTGAGATATGTTACTTCCCTTCCTTTGGCAGGTGTTGTCAATGCTAATGACAACATTTCAGTGACAGATTAAGAGAGAAGTTTCCAGGAAGTCTATTTGAGGAAGATTCACCCGTAGGATCTAGAGAGAATTGTGCTCAGCCATGCTGTGTCTGTGGGGATGTATGTCAGGGAGTGGAAGCCACAGAGCCCACAGCTGCAGTCCTGACTTTCTGGGGAAACAAGGTCTTTCGCTTTCCTCCCGATCCTCAGCGGGAAGATGCTCCAGTGTATGTGGAGGTTGAAATTGAGTATTAAGGCACCTGTATGGTGCAATCTTAATGACTCCACGTTTTTCTAATAAAAGATGGTTAATATTTTCTCCCTCTCTGGGGTTATTTCCATGTGACCAAGTGATCGAATCAAGAGGCAAGCCAAGGTAAATGGTACTCAGAAGGGAGGGATCAATGGGATTGGAAGCTCAGGGACAACTCCTATTGGACCCCTTTTTCCTTCCTTTGCACATGGATGGTATGACAGCACATCACTGTATTCTGAGTAGGGAAACTGAACAAGCATCACCAGCCCCAGAGAGAGAAATAGAGGTGGACATCACTGTCTGAGTATTTTTAGTGGTTAGCTTCACAACATCATTTCAGCAGTATTGCAGTATGTTCCTTTTGTTATGACACATAATTAAGATTCAATATCTGGAACAGAAGGCTACCAGGTGACTAAGCCAGCCTCCTTAACATGGAGATGTCTTCCACCATGAAGCTCCATGGTTGCCCATCCTGTACCCAGCTCAAACAGACCCAGCACTAAGGTAAACATGTCTGCAGGAATCTGAAGAAGTTTGAACTGTGAGCTGCTATGTATTCAGTCTAACCTCTCCAAGGGGCTTGTTTGGGGTGCTCTTTGATTTAGCTTCACACCATTGTCAGGAGGGAATCCAAGAAGTTAACTAAAAAGACAATGCCATTGGAAAAGGAAGTGCTCAGTTGTAGGCTGGTGCCTGTGAATGGTCCAACAGTCCAGCAATCGGCTCAACAAAGTGAATTTTGGGTATTGTCTGCAAGTCTACAATGATAGAATGGAAATTTAAGATGACAGAGAGCTGCCAAATGAGGCAGGTCAAGAGAGACAACTGACAGAAGATGGGTGCTTACTTTGGGGTCTCTACGGATATGTCCCAATTTCAGTACATGTATCTCCCTCTCTTAATACATGTGTTCCCCTCTCTTAGGTCCTTCATCTTCAAGAGGACATTCCTGTAACATAGGTTTAGCTTCTCAAGAGAAGTATCTTAAGTTTCCCTCATGGAATTTAGCTTTTGAAATGGGACATTTCTAGGGCTAGGGAGGTGGCTAAGTGGTTAAAGGTGCTTGCCTGAAAAACCTGCCAGCCTAGGTTCAATTCAAAGCCAGATCCACAAATGGATTATGTATCTGGAATCTGTCTGCAGAAGCAAGCAGTCTTGGTGCACGCTCTCTATCTCTCTTTCTCTCTTCTTCCCTCCTTCCCTCCCTCTCTGCAAAAAAAAAAAAGATAACTTTTTTGAGGACACTTCTGGAAGTAAAAGGCAGTCAAACTAGGGGATAGGCATCAAGAGCATACAGTCCACCCTGTTAGAGTCCTTTCTCATGATACTATGCTACAGATGACTCAGCATTGCCTTAGGTTTCCAGAGCTCAATGACCCAGAATGATGTGAAGCCATAAACTCTAACTTTTACTATGCAGAGAAATCTCCAGGGCATTAGAGACAAATTCTGATTCCCTGAGTCCAGGGCAGGGCCTGAGAGCCTATATGTCTAGCAAGCACCCAGATGTTGTTGATACAATAGATTTGTGGAATATGCTTTGAGCAGCAAGGGTATAGAGACTCCTCCTAATGGAGGCCAGGCCAGTAGTAGCCTAACTATCCATTGAAACGGCTATACTGGCTCCAGACTACACTTGGACCCTTACAAGCTACCACTGCAGTGAGCACAACCATCTTTCATTGGGAATGAGTGACTTCTGGTGCTAATTGACTATTGCTTAAAAAATGTGTGGAGAGCATCCCTGGAAGCTAGAGTTGCTAAAGTGTGTAAGATTACAATGCTGAAAGCCTACTTTAAAAGGATTCTGGAATCCTAAAATCAGATTCCTTTCCAATACTCACTGTGGGTGTGAGTGTCACATGGGCTTCTTCTTGTCACTCCATAGAAAGCAGGGCTTAGGCAACTGGCACAAAAATGGAGATACTCCATCTATTGTTATTGCTGTGCATAATATGCTGTGCATAATAAAAATTTTGGTTGTGATCTCTGACCCCATGGTCTGCGTCTTCTACCAGCATCCATGGGATTGTAACAGCACAACTTGTTAGTTCATAGATTGGATAGTCTTAGACACTTCATGGTTCTTGATATTATAGTTCTTGATACAAATCAAAACAGATCCCCTAGACATAACACTCAGAATTCATATATTTTACTAAGATTGGATTAGTCATTAAATCCTGAAGTTATTCCACAGTAAATTAGGGAGAAGTGATAGTCATGGTATTAGGGAGTTATTTTCTTGAGGGAACAGCAGTTTTGTAATTGACGCACAGGACATGGCTCCTATCCACTCACATTGCCCATGAACTGCTGCCTCCTTCTCCTTGCAGCATCAGTGAGCAGTGTGCACACTCACCTACAAGCCATTGTCCTAATCCTGCTGTGCCATCTAAACCAGAGACCTTGGCTGTTCTACCCATTTTCTGTAGGCCTGGTATGTTCTATATGGAAGTGCTGGCCAGCCATATCTGCAGATCCTGTGTCAGCTTGGACATTTCTAGCCTGACAAAGAGTAAGATATTGAGTGAGCTGTCAGACGACTTGTTAGCTAATATGACAAGGGCTGCCTATTGCCAGAAAGTCTTTGACTGAATAAAGCCTTTAAGTCCATGGTAAGTGATCAGACACACCTATGAGCCAGTGAGAAGCTAGCTCATTACCTCTCAACCACTCTAATTTACTATCTTCTGTTAATTCATATTCTTAGTGAAGTTAGAAATGCCCCCCGAAAAGAAAGGATTAATGTATATCTTATATACTAAATATATTACATATGATATATATTAAATATGCAGCCAACAGCCTCAAGGTGGTTGCAAAAGGTGGCAGGTACTGGTCAGGACCTAAGGATCTGAGATGTTTACAGCTGAGTTTGAAGAGCCCCAGTCCTAGGATCCAGTGAGGAGATGTTTCCTACCTGCTAAAACATCACTTCCAGATCCCCGGTGGGAGACCTACTAACTTCTCTCTCGGTCCCAAGCTTTGTTTTTAAGATTAAAATATCTATTTACCTACTTGATATAATTCCCCTGGACTTCAGTATTCCAAACAAAATGTCCATTAACACTTCACTATATTGTAGAGACAAGTCAAATCACATGCCCAGGACTAGCTTCTGAGATCATCTTGAAGTTACTTTAGTCTGTGTTAAAGGCACCATGCTCCTCTCGTATTTTGCTCTTTTCTCCTCAGCACTTCCCATAACTGGACCCTAATGTATCCCCTGGTGTTTCACCAACACCCCAAATACATATATCTCCCTTCCCTATCTTCTCCCATGTTTCTTCTTGCTCCCAC
>PVHP010052217.1:0-11303 GCA_004024765.1 Zapus hudsonius
AAAAAAAAAAGAAAAGAAAAGAAAATGTGATTGCCCTTGTTGGAAACAGTTTCATCGTAGGTTTCATTGCAGAGTCTTCAAAAGGGAGGGATGCTCTCCCAAGCTCTATCACCTTTTAGCTCTCCCAAAGGCATAGGATTTCTTGAACAAGGGAAAGCACTTCCTCCCACAAAGTTAAAATGTAAGTATCCTTGGGAAAACATACACTTTGGTTACAGTCTCCTGTGTAAGAGATTCTCTATACATTGAAGTGGCAAGCCACCCCCTCCCTGCAAACCAGAACATAATCAGTGGTGGTGGTCACTTCAGCTGGGCCATCTCGGGACTCAAACACGGGATAGTTGGCTCTGGTTGAGGAGACGAGATGTAAAGATAATTGGCAGTGGTCTGTTTGTCAAGAATAGTTAATGATGATACCTTGCTAACTACGTCAACCCAAACTGGTTTCAGGGACTTCCTCACCAGATGAGCAAATGTATAATACCACTGCTCTTTCCCTTTGTAAACTTTTCAGCTTCAGGTTGGACAGGCTGCATTGGTTTAGGTTGCCCACTCTTTTTCCAGGGGAGTGTTCTGGCTTCCTTAACTGTCTCAGGTCTCTCTCAGAAGCACCAGAACTAAAGCTGCTGCTGAGGTGGAGACCTCCTCATAGCTCCCAAAACAGTGAAGAAACATCACACATCAAGATAAGACTTTCTTTTGTCTTGCCCAGAGGGAGAGAGCGTGCTGCATTGTACTTAAAGGGTGGCCATAAGGCTGATCAGTTTGGTGGGAGATAAAAGTTTGATGTTGATTCATCTGTGGGAAAAATCCAGATCTATTCACATATCTGATGGCTGTTGTTTATTTTATTCATTTAAGAAAGGTGGTATTGGACCGAGGTAGAGAACACAATGGTACACCAGAAATGACCCAAAGGACTGCCCCTTTGGCAGAAACCTTAAGCTCCACGCTACCTTTCAGCTGGATTCTATAACTGCACCTTCGCTTTTTCCTAAAATTACTAAAAGAAAGCTGGAGGTTAAAATGTAGTTATTAAGAGGTATAATCTGATAGAAAGAAACCACTTTTACAAGCACTTAAAACCAGGTTTGTAAGAAACTGATGTATCAAAACTATCTTTCAAAATCTAGAGTAGAATGTAAGCAATACCCTAGTTATTAAAGACTCAACTCCAGCGTCATCCCTTGGTGCCTCACTTATCTTAGTCCTTAAACTATACTTATGACACAGAGATCATATAATAACCATTATGAGTCAGATAAATCCCTTTTACCTTTTAGAGATTCAATAGGTGGGCTCTGAGCCTACTTAATATGTATGTAACATGAATGAATTGCAAATGTCTACTTTTCTCAAAAGTAGGCTGCTTGTTTTTATCAGATTCTTAAATGGATAATAAGTATGTTGCCACAGCCAGCCTTCTGAAGAACTGATTTGAATATTAAAGTAGGAGAACAAGGGAAATGGCACGGTCCAGTTTTAACTTGAAAACCCAGTATTTTCCCATTTCCTTGGGCATCTCTTAATATTGCTCCTAAAATGATACTGTTCCTGGGGACACTGCACACAGCTTCATTCATAGGAACATAAGTGCATTCTAGGTCAAAGGAGAAAGCCATTCTCAGCAGAAGGAGGGGCCAGAGGCTGGGCTGCTCAAGGCGCATGTACTTTAAGAAGCCCCATCAGCAAAATGGCTCTATTTCCAATTCCACTTTAGCCCAAGACTCTGAAGAGCTGTGATTTGCTCAGTGTTTCCTGAGCAGACTAGGAAGTCATTAAACCAGGTTGCTGCAATTCACTTTCTTTTGAGTCTCTGCCTACTTCAAATTGTTTGCAAGAGGACAAAGCCAGGATATAAGCATTAAAGATAAAATATCCCACTCTTTATCCTCTTTGCTTCTTTTCCTAACTTCAAATTGCTCTTACATAAAAAAATTTTAAATTATAAAATTGGTATTAACAAGCCTATCCAAAATAAAATAAACCAGTTTACGAACTAACAGATGCTAGAATACTTACATAAGCCCTAGTGTGAACCTTAGAGTTAAGAATCTTGGAGTGAATACTTTTTCAAAACTGGGAGGACAACCAATCAGAAAGCTCATTACCCTACAAGCTGAAAAGCTAAGCCACAGCCTTTTCCACTAAAGATAGGTTTCTGGGAGAAAAAGATGTTCAAGCATAACTCCTCCCACCTGATGAGACCATCAAGTCAAACAAGAGTGATGACAGTAACTTACGAACACTGTGATTCCTCTCCTAATTTTCTATCACTTAAAACAGGTCCAAAAAAACCCCACTCAGCACAAACCTATGTTTGACCTTGCCTGAAATCAAGCAACACTGAACTTCTGTCTCCATAATTTGTGGAGAATATTTTTAGCTCAGAGATTCAGACCTAGATATACATATCCACAATTGTCTCCACCTCAGTGACACTGAGAAAAACTGCACAATGTAACCTATCATTGCGCCACTGCTGTTGGAGCTCCCTTTCCTACCTTGAAACAAAACAAACCCCATAGAATCCCCACTACCCTTATCCCCAGAACACAATTCCTTGAAAACCAAGCCTGGAGTTTGCACTGAGCATGCTGTCTTCAAAGACCTTGCACACACATACACAGAGACAAGACACAGCTAAAAAGAGAAGGGTCTGTTTAAGGGGCTAAATTTTTTCTTCTGAGTGGGCCTAGATTACTTTAAAAAACATTTTTTAAAGCACTGTAATGGCTCAGCTGGATAAATGTAGTGCAGGATGAAGGGAGCAAGAATGGAGATGAAATGTCACCACACTTCTCAGTCAGAGGGGGTGAGAGACGTGGATGTATGTATAATAGCAGGGGAAGAGTGACAGACCCACAAGGAATGTCTGGCCCTCTTGCTCTCACACAGATAAGATGGGCTCTGGGCACTTGATCACGTTCTCTTTCCTACTTCCTCATTACTTTCCAACTTTCCCAGTGTTCAATGGAGTGTGTTTCATGGAGTTCTGTGTGATATGAAATAGGACACTGAGGGCAAAGAGATTTAGGAGACATGGCATTAAGAGACTCCAAATAATTAACTGCACTTTTCAGAGCCTGTAGTATACCAAAATGGCCCTTCTCTCTCTAGAGAGACTATAATTAGTATGCAAGAGTGATACTCAAAATACTCAAGAACTGGTTGGGCACAAACTTCAACCAATAAGGAACCTCAGAGATGGCTGCTGGTTCCACTGTACCCTCATGAAAAGGCTCAGGCTGACAGCCTGTGGAGTTTTCACTGCTTCCAAAAATTTTGCCCAAAGTAGTTTGCTTTTATGTGCTGTCTTCCAGGCTCTAACTAATGTTGGGACATCATCTCCCTAGGGGTCCAGAAGAGGGGCAGCCCTGGCAGTGACTCCTGGCAGCACCAGCTGATAGACTTAACGATAGCTACAGAAGTAACAGATTTCAAAAGACAGATGTCCCTTTGTCCCAGCTGCTCCGAGAACTTTGTCCTTGGTGGGTCAGCAGGTGTCTGTCCAGATGATGTTTGCGGCCAAAGCTCTTCTCACAGCGAGGGCACTGGAAGGGCTTCTCTCCAGTATGGGTCAGCCAGTGTCTCACTAGGTGGTGCCTTCGGCCAAAGCTTTTCCCACATTCAGTGCACACATGGCACTTTGGCACTTGTGGGGCATGCTGCCGTTTCCGAGCCCCAGGACTCTCTCCAACTTCTTGGCCCTTACAGGACTTGCCTTCTGTGTGCACTTTCTGGTGGCTGGCCAGATGGGAGTTGCACCGGAAATTCTTGCCACACTTAGAGCACCTGCTGGGCTTGTCATGAAGGTGGGTTTTCTGGTGCCGGATCAGGTGATGTCTTCGCCCAAAGCTTTTATCACACTTGAGGCAGCTATAGGGCCTCTCTCCAGTGTGTATTTGCTGATGCCTGGCAAGGTGGGAGCCCCAAACAAACTGTTTCCCACATTGAGGGCATGTGTGGGGTCTTAACAGGGAATCCATCTCTGTGCTACACAGAAGGTTTGAGAAGCTTTCTTCCTGAAGAAGAGGTGGGCCCAGGAGCATTCTTCTGGACTCCCAGCTCTCATCCTGCTCTGGGTTCCTGACAGCGGTATCTTCAGACACACTAGATAACATTCTGGGAGGTTCTGCTCCAAGTTCAGGGGTGTCCCCCTCGTGTTCACTTCCATCTCCTGGGGAGAAGAGAAAATTCCAACTTTAAAAAGGGAGTACTCACAAAATGGCGTTCCAGGCCTCGTCTCAGGTAACATGGTATGATGCCTATCCTTACCCAGAGGAGCTGAGAGGACGTGCTATAGAATATGAAACAGTGCAACGGCGGGAGAGATTTGTTTAAGTACATGGTTAGCAGGCAGATTAAAAGAGTTTTAATCTGAGACATAACATTTAACTTTTCTAAGCCTTCATTTTTTTCTACTATAAAACAGGAGTAACAGCTGTCTCTTAAGGCCGAAATAACACCCATCTCTCAAGGTAATTGTATCTGCTCAGAGTAAGCACTCAGTAAGTGGCATATGCTATTATTACTACTTTTTATTGTATTTACTACTGTTTTATTACAACTAATCACTATCTTCATGCATCAGCACAGACAGTGAAATGAATGTGCTGAAGTCATCACTTGCTCAAGTGACTTCCTGTCAGCAATACTTAGAGGTGAAAACATCCTCAAAATGAATTAACACTGAACAGTATCAATAATAACAATAAGTTACTGAGTGCTTACTATGTGTTTAGCACTGTTAACATATTTAACTGTACAACAACTCAGAAATGAGGGTCCACAGGTATAGTCTAGAATTCAATATACTATGTCTGACTCCAGAGCCTATCCTCTACACCCTTCTGTTACACTGCCTTGCTTTTGAAGAAAAAGATCTCTGAATTTTATAACTAGAGAGACATGAGAGACACAAAATGATGCCCCCCAAAAGTAAGTGACAGTGTATTCTAGGTCTCACCTGTGTATGTGACCCTTAGAATGTCCCTCTCCTCTAAGTCCTGGGGATCAGGGACCCATTGTTCTTCTCCACCTTCTAGTTGAGAAAGCATGTCCAGTTTGGGAATTGGAAATCCTGCCCATGCGAAAGAGAAATAGACATGTCAATTATTTCAACAGTAAATCTGTATTTATGAAAAAAATTCCAGATTGTTCCTTGGGACTTCATGTGAAAAATGAACAGATACAAGCCTCCTGCAATTCTATAAAGTCCTCTTTTTTTCTCCTTGAAAATCACATACTTTTTCAACAAATCTGTTCTCATCCATTCAGATCCTTACATCCCAACGGTCTTTCCTATCACAATTTTACTTTAGTCCTACAATTGTCTTACCTTGTGTATCCTCATCTTCTCCCAAATTCCAAAGGACCTAGTTCCAGGGGTTGCTTTTCCTTTTCAGAACCTCCCAATTTCCAACTAAGAACAGCCTTAATTTTTTTATTCCACAATTCAGTAATATTTTCTTTTTAAAAAAATGATCTCCTGTGTCACTTCTTTTAGGGTTAGCCCAATAGTACTTCTTTGATGGTAAGCCTAGATAGATTCCCTGGCAAGATCCCCAGAAATGCACTGTCCCAGAGCCCTAAACAGATGGTTCCCTCCTCCCAAGGTCCAACCTTTCAGTAGTTAGGGAAAGTCATGCTTACTCAGAGAGACTACTATCCCACAGTTTTCTTGCATGACATATTCTCCATAAAAGTCTGTTTGAGAGGGGTCTAGGCTCCGCCACTCCTCCTGAGAGAAGCACAGTGACACATCCTTGATGGTTACCAGACCCTGAAACAAAATACAGTATCTTCTGTCAGCAGCTAGTTTTTTTTTTTTTTTAATGATCTCTGTACACAGGGCTGAAGTAGTACAGGAGAGAGGGCAAGAAAGAATCTAGGAAAAGAACTGCACACAGGTCACTAATAGGGCACATGGTTTTGGTAAAAGAGAAATGAAACAAGAAGTGAGGGAATGTCACTAGAGGTGTTTCCAAGTGGGACCATTACCACAAACTCACCACTCCCTTCTGCTTAACTACAGGTGTCTACTCAGTCTCTTCTCACCTGCTTTATTCTTTTTATTGCAGAAATTCTGCATCGTAGTCTCCTTCCTTCACTTGGCCTTTCTTTTTTTATCAACATAAAATGATGTCACACAACACTATTGCCCCCCTGTTATGCTGGTGTCCTTATCATTTCAGGTGCATAGGATAGTAGTGAGCCTCAGAATTTGGAATCAAAAAACTGTTAGCTTTACCACTTATTAGTAGTATGACATTGTATCTCTCTCTAGCCCAATGTTTTCATTGTAAAATAAGATGACTGAGTTGTTGTTAAAATTAAGCACATAAAGTTCTTAGAAAAGAGCATGTATGATAAGCATTTCAAGAGTGTTATTCCTCCTCCTCCTATTGCTGACTTTACATGGCTATTCCACACCTTTCTAATCCAGACCCATTTTCCCTTTCTGGTTCTTTACATATTTCTTCTTTTCCCTAACTGCTTTATAATCTACCCAAATCCTCTCCACTTCATATTTTTCTTAGTTTTCTATTTCCAGGCTTTTGTCTCCTTTTCTTTTATGAGACAGTCTCACTATGCTTCCCAAGAGGGTCTCACATTCCTAGGCTTAAGTAGCTCTCCTACCTCAGCCTCCCCCATAACTGGGACTACCATGCCTGGATTCAGGTTTATTTTGTTAAAAGAAGCTAATTAGTCGTTAAACCCTTCTACCCTGTAGATAATACATATTTCCATAAAAAAAAACTCTAAGAGAAAAGCATAGAACCCATTTGGTTAGATGATGAACATACTGGTGTTCATGTGACTAACAACGGGATGATGCCAAAGCTACAGAAAGGCAACTGCAATGAGACCTTGGGGAGGCAAGGGAAACACAGCCCACCTGTGATCCGGCTGCAAGAAGTGCAGCCGCCATCTCCCAGTCTCCGGTGCTCCCCTCCTGGGGAATTGCAGGAACCCAGGGAGCAGACTGAGCTGGTGAGGGGAGAGAGGAACATTAGAGATAAACTACCCACCCTTTCCATTTTAGAGGAGTGCAAGGGTCTCATCTTCTCCTAAATTTATACCCATTGGTTAAATGCACGTGTCAATGTAGATGAAAAGGCCTTCATTCAAAATATTCTGTAAGAGTGCCATTTAGTTAGACTCCCTGTGCATTCAATGTATATGACTTGACTGTGATTTTCATGTAGCAAAACATCTCTTACTGGATGTGTTCTCCAGTACTAATCAGTGCCACTACCACTTCTTTTGGTCTCTGTGATGGTTTTGTTGTCAACTTGACCTATTTAGTAGCACAGTAATCTTGGGTGGGTCTCTGAGGTTGCTTATAGGAAGGATTAACTAAAGGAGGTTCCTTCCTCCAGAGTGGGTGGCCCTCTTAGTAGGGGAAAGGATATAAGGAAGCTTGAGGGGAAGGAAATCAAAATCTCTCTTCTCTCTCTTCCTCCCCCTACCTGTTTGCTAGTGTGTGTGTGTATTGTGTGTATGTGTGGTATTGGTGATGGCCTCTCTCTCTCTCTCTCTCTCTCTCTCTCTCTCTCTCTCTCTCTCTTTCTCTCTCTCTCTCTCTCTCTCTCTCTGCTTGGACCTGTGAAAGGGGCCCAGCCTCTTTTGCCATTGTGGAACTTCCCCTCGAACTGTAACTTCAATAAATCCCTTCCTCCCATCGCTGTGCCTGGTTGGAGGGTCATCCCAGCAGCATTTGGTTGACTATGATAGTCTCCCACATTCCCATTAAGTATGCACTTGCATGTTTCTTGTACAAGAAGCAAGAAAAGCCTACTCACATTGTTTGGAAAAAATCTAGGATTCCCTTGTGTCTTGGACAATAGGGCCCAGGAAAAAGCACTGAACCTGATACAGGGTGTGTTCTTCAGTCAATGGCAATGAGATTCTTACTGTATGTACAACAGTAGCCCAGGCTGACTTGGAACTCATAGAAATCCTCCTGGAATGACAGGTGTGCTACTGTGCCCAGCCATCTTGGGCATTTTTAACTCCTGCTCTGAACAGAGACTAGGAGACTTGATGCATTATGCTTCCCACACACCCTGTGGGCTCTCACCCTTCTCCTGAAGGGACTGTGGCTCCTCTCCAAGGTTATAGCACAGGTGCTCCTGTGGTCCAGGTGCTGTACTCCATTGTCCCTCCTCTTGGTTTCTCCTTTCCTGCTGGGGCTCTGTTCCATCCAGCTGGACAGTCATTGACTCCCATCCTGTCCCCAGAGCTGCTGTCTGTTCTGAAAGCATTTCTGCAGCAAGTACAAACTGGACCTGGAACAAATAAGTATCAGGTATGTCCATGAAAATGGAAGGGAGTGATACTCCTAAGGAAATGATGGAGAATAGCTCCAAGGATAAAAGATGAAATTGGAGAAGAGGAGCTTAATGGAAGATGAACTTTAAAAGCTTGATAAGTACCAAGCTTGAACCCAAGCCAAGCTTCTTGGAGGAACTAAGAAATTGGCAGGTGCAATACAGCAAAGTCACTAACTGTTATTTTGGAGACATGATATAAACAGAATATCCCTGAAGACTGGAAAAACTTCATTTTTTAAAAATAAAAAGAACAAAAGTCAAGCTATCCATTTTTGTTTTAACTATTAAAAGAATAGTGAAGAAATCTAAAAATGATGCAGGAAGGAGTGCACATAGACCTGCACTCAACATAGATGAATGTTGTCACACACAAAATTCTCTTCCACAAATCATATTCTCATCAATTAATTTAGAATTAAATGGTTACTGCCAGGGGACGTCCCAGGCAAGGGTGTGTATGTTTCATGAATATCTAGCCCTCATTTTTTTAGGCCAATAAATAATGTTTTACTTAGGGTAAGCCTCAACAAAGAAACCCATGACCTGTTACTCTTGTACAGAAAACAAGAACTGGTCAAAATATGGTAGAAATATTGGTCTCCAAGACCAATAGCTTGGAGACCTATAAGGTAGAATACAAGTTAAAATGACTCTAACACAGAGGAAGTGTTGGTCACTGAGAAGCCCAAGTTTAATTGGAAAATGATAATAATAAAAAAGAACAGAAAGCATGAACTAGAGATGAAAAAGAGAAGCAGAATTGTTAACATGACCCTTGGGTGAATTAACAACCCTGAGATTTGAAACACAAAAACAAATCTGTTTATTTGGCAGGCACTAGTCACAGTGCATTAGAAAAATATTTCAAAGAAGGATATACAGAAGACAGTGTGTGTTCACTGGAAGAACTTAAGAGTCAAGAAAGAGATAGGAATATAGCCATAAGTTAAAAACAATGGACATACAGGGGTGGAGAAATGACTCAGTGGTTAAAGGTGCTTACTTACAAAGCGTGCTAGCCAAGGTTCAATTTCCCAGTTGTTCACATAAAGTTGGACAGGAATTCATTTGTCAAGAGACCTTGGCATGAGCATAAGCACACACAGACAAGTACATTTAAAATTCAATGGACACAGATTTTGCTTGTCTAGCAAAAGACTGGTCATTGATACTGCCTGTAAATAACTACATAGATCAAACAGCAGAAATGGGTTTTGATTGCAAGAAAGAGACTTGGGATTTTTAAACCCTTTATAATCTTACAGAGCACAACATTGAGTTGTGGGCTCCTTTTCTTTGGACATTAGAGAAAGACGGGTTCCATTTGAGAAAAGTCCAAGAGTGGTGCAGAATCTCTGTGCTTGGCAAGATGTTGTTGTGATCCTTGTTAATACCCACGTGGACAGGGCCAGTGAAAACCTTCCAAGACCACTAAGAATCTTGGTAACATCCTGGCTCAGTCACACATTCAAAAAACATTTGCAAGAACCCAGAAGGCAAGGATAAGCATTACAAGATGTCAGGTCACTTATTTTCTTGCCTACTGGTCTCTGGCAAAAGATTTAGGTGAGAATTCCTAAACCCAATGTATTGAAAGAGCTCTTCCATCCCTGAAGTCCAAAGAGGGCTCAGGGCCTCATGGGAGCATCCTGGACTGGTTCCCAGATTAGGAGGGTTCCTAGATTAGGAGGGTTCCTTTTCAAAGATTTCCACTGAGAAAGAAAAATGCTCAATAAAGCAATAATTAAGAGAAACTTCTGTTTTTAGCTTTCTCCTCTGAATTTCAGTTCCTGTATTTTTTTTTTCTTTACACTTTTAGTGCATGGGGCACCAATTGCCTTTCTTCACCCTGTCTTCCTTATTCCCTTGCTTCTTGGATAGCCCATTTCTCTATCTTCCAGAGAAGAATCCCTTGATGGAAATCCTTTTTCTGCAGAGCCCACTGAGATGGCTGTAAACTGGATGAAAAACCTGTGGAAATGCTAGCAAAAATCTCCGCAAAGGAAGGGGTGGAAACAGTCCCAGTCTCCGGCATTTCTGAAGGTGGTCATGGCAGAACCAACACTGGGGCTGTGCAGAGGGCAACTCTAACCTGTTTCCTCCTAGTTCCACGAAGATCCCATGCCTACTGGAGTCTGGGTTCTTGAGCTGTCGTTTCTCATTTTTTCCTCATATATCTGTGAGCCAGGACACCTGCAGAAGGAAGTTTTTGCAGTAAATGTTTGTCAGAGAAATGGCCATGGTATCAAGTAGTGGCCCAAGGGCACAGGGACAGGGAGCACTGGGTGTGGGAGAGCCCTGGCCCTCGCCCCGGGTGTGGCCCGGGCAGGACGGACAGAGCCTGACCCTGAGTACTGATGATTCTTCCCGCCTTGTCTCCTTGTCACTGTGCCTACGGACAGGGTCAGGTTTCAGAGAATCCTAGCCTGGCAGAACCGGAGTGAAGTCAGAAAACAGGTTTCTGGTGAGCCACAGAGTGGCAGCAGCGGGAGCCTGCAGGCCTGGCAGAGACTGGGCAGGGGGACAGGCGGGGGTGAGCACGGCATGTGTGGGGGGGTACAGGTGAGGGGTGAGCAAGGCATGTCTACAGGCTGGAGGGATAGGTGGGGGCAGGTATGACATGTCCACGGGTTGGGAGAGGACAGACAGGGTCGGGTATGGCGTGTCCATGGGCTGGGGGAACAGGTGAGGGGAGGGCATGGTATGTCCATGGGCTGTAGGGGCAGGCAGGTGCAGGCACGGCGTGTCCACGGGCATGGGGGGGACAGGTGATGCACAGTGTGTCTATGGGCTGGGGGACAGGTGAGGAGTGGGCACAGCGTGTCCACGGGTGGGGAGACAGGCGGGACAGGCACCGTATGTCCATGGCCGGGGGGAACAGGGGAGGGGGGGACACTGCGGGTCCACAGGCGGGGGGGATGGGGGAACAGGCGAGGGGCCGGCACTGGCATGTCCACCACGGGC
>PVHP010052218.1:0-11177 GCA_004024765.1 Zapus hudsonius
GAGAGAGAGAGAGAGAGAGAGAGAGAGAGAGAGAGAGAGAGAATGTGCACACTATGGTCTCCAGCCACTGCAAATGAACTCCAGATGCATGCTCCACTTTGTGCATCTGGTTTCATGTGGGCACTGGGGAATTGAACGTAGGTTGTTGGGCTTTACAGACAAAATGCCTCAACCACTGAGCCATCTCTCCAGTCCTGAATTGTTTGTTTAAAGATAAATGAAGTAAGGCTTGGAGATGGCTCAGTGGATAAAGTGAAGTACTTGAGTTCAGATTCCCAGAATCCACGGAGAGCTGGATACAGTAGTAGCACAAGGATCTGCAATCCCAGCACACCTATAGCAAAATGAAAGACACAGACTAGAGGATCCCTGGAAGCTGACTTGGTGAACACAGCTGTAAACAACAAGAGACCTTGCCTTAAACATGGTGGAAGGAGAGGACTGCCACTAAAGTTGTCCTCTGACCTCCACACATGTGAAGTGGTATGTGTGCACCTGCCTTCGTGTACATGAGCACATGCATGTGCACACACAGACACATAAAAAAGAGAGAAAGAGCGAGCTGAAGTAGAGTGCTCATAAGGAGCACAGTGTCAATAAGGCTACAAGGAAAAGTATCTCATGGGGTAACTTCAGGCCTGGTGACAAGTCAGCGCAAGAGAGGGCGACAAGGACTCTCTGCCACCTTCTCAAACATCAGTCCCTGCACTTGACAGAGAGACATTCATGTTTCCAAAGGTTATTTAGAGAAGGTTCTTTCCCTATTGTCCTCTATACAACTTTGCAGCATCAGTAAAGCAAGCAGTTTGATTCTTGGGCTGACACATATGAGTACATAATCTTATTTGATATACTGTGTTTATGTAATTTAACTATAGTGACTTACATCTAAAATGATTAACACAGTATGAATCTGCACCAAAGAGGAACGTGCAGCTGAAAATACCTCATTTTTGGTATATCTTCATAGTTTTAGTAAGAAAACACCCTTCATTTCAGATGCAATTACAGGATAACAGTGTCCTCATGGCCCACAAAATACCTTTAGCATTAAAGATAGGGTTGTAAAAAATGAAAAGACAAGTTTTGTCCAGCCAAAGTGTTTTCTTTTTTCAATCTGGAAATGCTGTTATGTAACTCCTGTTGAGGGAAGATTAGTGGAAAAGTGGGATCAAGAGGGGTGAAGATGGACATCAGACTTTCTCTCTGCATATATGAGAGTGCTGCATGGAATGGAATCCAGGGCCTTGCTTAAGCGCTCTAACATTGAGCCAGACCATTTTAAGACTACAAGGTGGGGTTGGGAGATGGCTCAACTGTTAAAGTCGCTTGCATGTGGGACCTGGTAGTCTGGTTACTATCCTGGAAGGGCTGACAACCCTTCATGGATTGGCTGAGGCAGGGACACCTAATGTTTGGGTTAGGCAACTGAGAGCCACCTGGGAAAATAATTCAGTTATTGGAAGATTATGACTAGGGGCCAGAGCTAGAAAACCAAGGCATGTTCTAGAGAAGGGCATAATTGGGGGAGCATGTGGAGATCCTGAGGCACACAAGGATGGAGAGTGTCTATGTGGAGCCCATGAACCAAGGACCATAGGCAGGTCAGCAAGGAGCTGGACTTTCGGCTGGTGAGGCTGAGAAAAGAAGGGCTTTGGAAGAAATCAAAGGGTGATAGACAAAATTTCAAGGGGACTTCCTAATTCCTGCTCCCTGGTATTCACACTGTTTTACCCCATCCCCTTTGTTAGGACGGCATCCATCATTGCATCACTAGATTATGTCACCCAGGACTCACCCACGGCAGGGGGCGCTCTCGCTGCCATTGCACATGCAGAAGAGCCACTGGCCAGGGCAAGAGAGCAGCTTCCAATGTTCCAAGACTCTCAGGACCACAGCTTTAAGGAAATGAATCCTACCAGCAGCCTACATGACTTTGGAAGAGGCCGCTGTGCCTCAGATGAGAACCCAGCCTGCAATGGCTGAGAACTTCATTTCGCTTGGTGACACCCAGATAGAGTATTCAGCTAAATTGTGCTAGGTCTCCTGACCCACAAAGCTGTTGGGTAATAAATTTGTGTCATCGTAATCCGCTAATGTGGCAACGTAGTAGGTAGCACTAAGAAACTAATGTCTGGATGTAGGACAGTTCAGATAAAAGGGGATGGAGAGACTGCCCAGATGGGTAGATAGATGGATCCCAGAGGGCATTAACCTCACTTAAGGCAATCTTAGAGGCTATCCCACCCCTGCATGTTGAACTAGCAATTATGTGAATGTCAAATGAATGTATTTTAAAATAAAAACCTTTGGAAAGGGTTTGGCTCAATAAGAGTTCAGAAACCTCGTGAACTTCATAGCCTCACCCCCCACCATGTTCCTTCCTTAGCCATGATAACCAAGAAAGCCTGGATTATGGCCCTTGTTCCCTGCCACTCCCTGCCCCATTTGGGTCTTGCAGTGCCCCTAGAAGCCTATAATGGAACCTCCACTTTCTTTTCCCACCCCTGCCCCTTGGGGAAGGATTTAAGGGCTGCTTTCCCAGAGGCCTCCAGAGCTCCCCAGTAGCACTGCCAGAGCCACTGCTGGCAGCGTGAGATTCCCCTGGGAGCGGAGACTCTAAGGACCCTGCTAACCACCGATCTGGGAAAACTGGACTTCCAAGAACCCAATGGATCCTGTCCTGCAGGTCTGAATGCCCCCAAGCAGGGCTGAGATTCCCCTGCAATCCACTCTGCCGCTTGGGGACCCTGCCACTTTATAGATTTATTACCTGGGTGGTCATTCCTCTCTCCTCAATCCCTCCTTCTCCCCTGGGCTTCACCCCACCCCACACACACCATCTTGACTTTGTTGTTAATCACCTTCTGGTAGCAGACAAGGCCCAGCAAGAAACAGATGGCGCACCTCAATTGGGTAAATTAAGAAGAGTTTAATAAAAGGCTACTCATAGAAATATGGTGGGCAGGATACAGGGAAGCCACTAGGGACCAGGCAGTCCCCTGGGGCATGGCACAGAGGGCTGGGTGGAAAGGTGCCAGCCTTTGGTTGGTTGTTAGTGGCACACAGTTCATTGTGTCTCTCTGCAGAGAGGCCGTGGGAAATCAAAGCACCCAATCTCCCTCTCTGCCCTTTCACCTCAACTTCTAAACCCAACAGAGGGCACCAGAGCCCTCTGATTCTTTCCAGAGAGGCCAGGATACGGATGGGGAGGGATCCAGGGGGCAAATGGAGTCCATCTAATATCCGTCCCACACACCTCAGGAGAGCTTCACCAGGGAGGGCCAGCTTCCCCTCACACTCACCTCTCACTATTTTGAACCATACCTGTCAATAATTTATATCCTCACTGAGAGATGCAGAGCAAATGATAGAATAAAAATCAAGTTGAGCATGCTGATGCGTATCTGTCATTCCAGCTCTCATATTCCTATTGACAAACACTTAGATTCTTCCCCTGTTTTCCTCCATTACTAATGATATACATGTGCTGAGTGAGTGAATGAGCAGGTGAATGACAGGAGGCAGGAGAACCATGACCAGGTCAGCATGGGCTATATAATGATTTTGAGGAAAGTCTGCACAAGACCCATCCTTAAAAAAAAAAAAAAGATGAATGGATCTCAATGAGCATCATCAGTGGACATTAAATGTATTAAGTAAAAGCTTGTCAGAGAGTTTTATAATAGACGATCAGGGTGACACCACCTTATTCAGCTAATAATTCCAGCATCTCTACAGCACACATTATCTACCTCTTGTGATATGACAGGAAGTTCACAACAGTGTCTATTCAAGATTTTTGCCTATAAAAATTTTAGAGGCCTGGACTCCTGGGAAAGAGTCTGTAACCCTACCTGAGAGGAGGGCACACTGGAGGTTTGCTGAGGCTTGATGGTCAACCAGTCTAACTGAAAAACAGCATGGACTTCAGGTTCACTAAGCGACACCCTGTCTCAAGGAACCAAGACAAAGAGTGATAGAGAACACTCAACACCCTCCTATGGCCTCCAAACTCATGTCAGAGGGAGGGAGGGAGGGAAGGAGGGAGGGAGGAAGGAAGGAAGGAAGGAAGGAAGGAAGGAAGGAAGGAAGGAAGGAAGGAAGGAAGGAGAGAAGAGAGGGAGGGAGGGAGAGACAAGAGGGCATGGTGATTAACACTTTTAATCCCTGCACTCAGTAGCTGAGGGAGGAGGATCATTTTGAGTTTGAGGTCAGCCTGGGTTACAGAGTGAGTTTCAGTCAGCTTGGGCTAGAGTAAGACCCTACCTCAAAAAATAAAATAGAAGCTAGGTGTGAGAGGCTGAAGTAGAATTGCTGTGAGTTCAAGTCCAGCAAGGAATATGGAATGAGTTCCAGGTCAACCTGGGCTAGCGTGAGACCTTGCTTCAAAAAATAGCCAATAACCATAGATTGTTACTAGAAAAACTACAGTGCCAGGGATGGGATACTTCCCAGTGAGTTACTGGCCAGGGAGGTTCCTGAGACCTCTGTAGGTAGCATCAGCCAATGTGAGGTCATGAATATTATGGCCACTTTGTATCTGGAAGGTAGTATTGCAAAGCATTCCTCCTCTTCTTTTGACTCTTACATTCTTTCCACTACCTTGTCCACAATAGTCCCTGAACCTAGGAGGATGTGATAGAGATGTCTCACTTAGTGCTGAACACATGTCACTTCTCAGCACTATTATGAGTTTTCAGTCTCCCCAGTGGTCACTGCCACCTAAAAAGAGAAGTTTCTCTATCCAAAGGTGAGTGTAGCATAAAGATATGGGCACAAACTTATGTGTTTAGAGGGCAGTTTAGTGGGCATAATATATGCATATAGCCAGACAACAGTAGTAGTTTCCTCCCCAGCCATAGGCTTTTGATCAGGTTTTTAGTACCAGGAATAAATTCCCTCCTCTGGAGCAAGCCTCAAGACCAATCAAAGAGCAGTTGGTTTTCCCATAATAGACATGCCATCATTATACCAATTAGTACATGTGGCCTTGCTGTCCATCCATAAAGCTTGAAGAGTCCATTGCCAGTTAAGAGTGTGATTGATAATTTTCATGTGATAACATGGTTATTTTGATCATAATCTCCTCCAGAAACCTTATTTTATCCCCTTTCCCCCTTCACTGAACCCACTCTTCTTTCCAAGTAGTCCTTCATCTATTTTGATTTCTTTTTTAAAATTTTACCCTCCTCCATCACCCATGATAGAAAGCTGATAAGCCCGATATTGTGCAGGTAAATGTCAGTACTAAGAGGTCATAAATGCAACAGTACTTCATGTCCAGAAGACAGTGTTCCAAAACAATTCACTTCATCCTCTGGTTCATTTATCACTGAGAACTCAACAGTCACCTATTCTCAGCCCTTTAATGAGTTTTGAGTTGCCCCAGTAGTCACTGCCAACTGCAAAAGGAAGCTTCTCTAACCAAAGCTGAGAGAAGTCCTAATCCATGGGCATAAACATTAATATTTAGAGGGCAATTTGATGGCTACAACAACTTCATTTAATCAAACAACAGTAGTGGCTTCCTTCTATGACCTTTCCAGCCCAAGGCTTCTGACTAGGTCTTCAGTACCAGGTCTGAATTCTCTCCTCAGATCCAGTAAGGGAGCAGTTAGTTACTCCCATAGTCTTGCCACTATTGTACCAGTGGACACAGCTTGCCTGGATGACCAGTTGTGGAGCTCACAGGGTAGACTGTCAATGTACTTTGCAGCACTATCACAGCTGGCCAGCAGGGAGAAGGCTTCCAGCACAGTTCCCACTTGTTCTCAGTGTCCTGCTAATGAAGTATGTGGTACCTTCAGCAATTCGGTTTTACTCTCCATTTCTAGTGAGCAACCAAGAGCATTCACAACGGACTGTATTGTTGTGGGGAACCTCAGGAGCCTCCCTGACCAACAACTCACTAGGAGGTTTCCCACTCCTGCCACAGGATTTTTCTTTTAAAAAAACTTTATGACTTTGTTTGAGTTATGTTAGTATTATTATTTGCTATGTCAGATAGAGCCTTCATTTCTCCTTTATCTCTTTTTATCTTTTGCCTTTCTTTTGGGACAGAATCTGACCGTGTAGCCCAGGTTAACCTCAAACCCATGATCTTTCACCTCTGCCTTCCAGATGCTGGTATTATAGGTATGCACCACTATTCCTGGTTTCTTTATTTTTATGTCTTCTTCATTTCTTTCTTTAGCTCCATCATCGTTTTTCTTTCCCTTATCTTATTGTCTCTATCTTGAGCTATTGTATCTCTATTTAAGTTCCCAGTTTACAGATTTTCTTTTTATGAAGGCCTTTTGAATTCATCTATAACTCTTTGATCAAGATTTTCACATTTTTTCAGGGCTGGGGATGTGGTTTGGTTGACAGAGCAGTTAGTATGCACACCACCCTGGGTTCCATCCCCAGCACTGCACACAACCAGGCTTGCGGGTGCATGCCTATAATCCTTGCACTCCGGTGGCAGGAGGAATAGGAAATCAAGGTAATCCTGGGCTACATATGAAGTTGGAGGTTTGCTGGACTACATGATACCCTGTCTCAAACCAAAGCAAGATTTTCATTTTTCCATGGCAAAATATTTCTCATACACATGCACTTTGACCATCTCTTGAGCAGAATCTTTCTTTCTTTCTTTTTTTTCCTTTTTTTTGAGGTAGGGTCTCCCTCTAGCTTAGGCTGACCTGAATTCACTATGTGATCTCAGGGTGGCCTCGAATTCTCAGCAATCCTCCTTCCTCTGCCAACCAACTGCTAGGATTAAAAGTGTGAGCCACCATGCCCAGGCCTTTTATTCTTTTAAAATATTTTTATTTATTTGCAAGCAGAGAGAGAGAATGGGTGCACCAGGGCCTCTAGTTGCTGCAAATGAACTCCAGATGCATGTGCCACCTTGTGCATCTGGCTGTATGTGGATACAGGGGAAATCAAACCTGGGTTGTTAGGCTTTGCAGGCAAGCACCTTAACTGCTGAGCCATCTCTCCAGCCCCAGGCTCCTTTATCCTTGAGCACATGTTTGTGTAGTTCCCATGTTGGCTGTTTTTATTATTACTCATATTTCACTGATGATTGACTTTCTTAGCTGGAAGGTAGAAGGAACTGGACTGGCCTCTGAACAGCAAATTGTTCCTTGGTTCAGAGCGTGTCGCCTCTTAAGGTACTGTGTGAGAGTGTAGTGGTTTATTCTTTTCTCCATCCTAAACTTTAATGGCTGACGGGTGCCAGTCTGACTAGTCTTAGTATTCGTTCCACCCTATCACAGTGACAGACTGCTTTCTGCAAAGGTGGCTTCTCATCAGTCTCTGGTCTGTCCCCAGGTAGGCTGCTGTGTCCACCATGCTATAAGTTCGGGTGATGGCTGCCTCCTTTGCTCATTGTAAGTGGGTATTGGAGGATCAAACCTAGGTTATTAGGCTTTCCAGGCAAGCACCTTAACCACTAAGCCAGCTGTATCTGTATTCTTCCTTTCATTAAAAAAATTTAAAAACATCTAGTTATTCATTCATTAATTCACTTATTTATTTGCAAGCAGAGAGAGGTGGGGAGAGACATACAGAGAGAATAGGTACCAGGGCCCCCAATCCCTGCAAACAAATTCCAGATGCACATGCCTTTTTGTGCATCTGGCTTTACCTGGGTACTGGGAAATTGAACTTGGGTCATTAAGCTCTGCAGGAAAGCTCCTAAACTGCTGAACCATCTCTCCAGCCCCCAAAAAGTTCCTGTCTTGAGAGAAGGATTGCTTTTTTTTCCTTTCTGGAAGTAGGGTCTCGCTCTAGCCCAGGCTGACCTGGAATTCACTATGTAGTATCAGGCTGGCCTTGAACTCTCAGTGATCCTCCTATCTCTGCCTCCCAAGTGAATGCTGGGATTAAAGGTGCACTTTCTTGTTGCACTTGCTCATTTACAGAGGAGAGAACACAAAGTTAAGAATTAAGAGCACACATGCTTGAGCTGGGCAGATTGCATGTACTATGCAGGTATGAGAACCTGGGTTTGGATTCCCAACACCCATGTAAAAAACAAAAGCCTGGACATTATATCAGGTGTCTCATCCAAATGTGCTGCAGCAAGAAGAAAGGCAGAAATGGGAGAATTTTCCAGAAGCTTGCAGGCCAGCTAGCCTGGCAAAGGCAGTGGTCAATGACAACAAACTCCGCCTCAAACAAGGACAAACATTCGAAGTTGTCATCTGACCTCCTCCACACACACACATGCCCACACTCACACACATAAGAATGCACACACACACACACATTATTCACACATGCATAAATGAACCAAAACTAACTAAATAAATAAGAATATTCTCTCTGGAGTAAGTAAGTTTGAATCCAGGTTCTGGCACTCATCAGTTATGGAATCTTAGACAAGTTAGAAAACCCATGTTAGTCCTTAATGATGGGGTATTAATATTAACCCAAAATGTTGTCAACAAGATTGAATTAAATAAATCCCAGTGCTGGCATTTAAATAATCCTCGCCGGGCAGTGCTTTCACTGTTATTATTAGTCAAATACTTATTTAAAGAAATTAAGTTTATCTTTCACAAAGGAAAGCTCCAAATCCAAATAGTCTTGTTGACAAATTCTACCAAATATTTAAAGAATATATAACTAATTCTACACAAGCTCTCCCAGAAAACAGAAGAAAATACTCTCCATTTTATCTGATGGGACAGTATTATTGTGATACCAATACCAGATATAACATTGTAAGAAAAAGAAAATGACAGATTAGCATCCCCTCTGCCCATAGAGACAAATCACTGGTAAGCCACTCTAGAAATACAGAAAGAGAACAATAACCCTGCAATAACCAAGTGGGATTTATCCCAGGAAGACGAAACTCATTCAGTGTGCAAAAATCAATGGATTCCATCATATCAAGAGGCTTCTGAAAATAAAAACACAGTCATAGCAAATGATGCCACTGAAGAAGCACCTGGAAAAGTTCAGCATCCATACACCAAAAAAAAAATTACAAAAAGCTGATAAAGACAAAGACACTTTCTCAAAGTAATGAAAGGCATCTTCCAAAACAAACAAACAACCACCTTATTGCAAATGTCATATGGGTGTATGAATGTTTGTATTCATGTTTATGTACATGTGAATGTGCATGTATGTGCATTGCACATTTGTGGAGGCTGGAGGTTGACATTGGTGCCTTCCTCAATAGCTCTCCACCATGTTTTTAGACAAGTTCTCTCACTGAATCTAGAGCTTACGGATTCGGCTAGAGTGACTGGTAAGTAAGCCCTGGGATCCTCCTGTCTCCACCTCTCCTGCTCTGGGATGACAGGTACACATCACCACACCTGGCTTTCATGTGGGTGCTGGGGATCCAAACTCAGGTTCTCATGCTTGTAGATCACCCACTTTGTGCACTGAGTCCATCTAATGATGAAATATTGAATATTTTTTCTTTAATATTGAAAACAGTGGCTATGGATGTAACTCAGTTGGTAGGGTGCTATGCTAGCATGCATGAGGTTCTGGGTTTGATCCCAGCACCCCATAAAACCAGGCATGTTAATGCACACTTAGAAGGTGAAGGTAGATTGAGAAGTTGAGTAATCCTTGGCAATATATCAAATTTAAAGCCAGAAAAAGAATTCAAACCTGTCATCCTGGCATTTGGAAAGCTAAGGCAGGAAGATCACTTCAAGTTAGAGGCTAGCCTGGGCTATATAGCTCCTGACCAGCCTGGGCTACAGAGTGAGACCCAGTCTCAAAAAAACAAAACTAAACAAGTAAAACAAAAAGCTTGAAAACAAGGCAAAGAAATACACTCTCACTATTCCACTCCTATTCAAATGTATACTGCAAGTCCTGGATTGATAAAGCAATAACATAAAAGATGTACATATTCAACTGTCCTTACAGACAGCATAATTATGTATGGAGAAAATTCCAAGAAATCCTCCCAAGAAGTTCTAGAAACTAATAAGAGAATTCATCAAACTTATAGAATATACATTCAGCACACAGTATTTTTATCTTCTTTACTAATAATTTGTCAGCCGAGTTTCTATAGACTTGTAACATCCAAACCAAACTAAAAGAAATCATATACGTCACCCATCATATTAAATGATCCAACCTAGAAAGGAAGACAATTGCCTCCAAGCATATTGCAGATGTAACACAATTCCAGTCAAAGTCTGAGCAGAATCTTTTATAAACAAACTTTTTCTAAACTTGAAAGGCAAAGTTACTAGGGTAGCTGAACCAATTTCAAGAAGAATAAAGTTGGAGGATCCATACTACCGAATTTTCAGATTGTCATATGATTACAATGATCAAAACTGCTTTTTACTGTGCAGGGGTCTAGACACATAGATCAATAAACAAATCAATGGAACCAAATAGAGAATCTAGAAATAGAGCTTCAGAAATGAGTTCAACTGGTTTGAACAAAGATACACAAGCGATTCAGTAGAGGAGAAAGAGCCCTCTCAACATGATGCTGGAGGATGTGGGTATCCATAGGGGGAAAACTCAACTTAAAATGTCACATCTTACCCCAAAATTAACTCAAAAGGGAATATGGACAACTGTAAAATGAAAAGAGCATTTAGAGAAAAAGTTGGTGAAAATCATCCAGATTCAGAGTTAGGAAAATAAGTCTTAGATTTGACAACAAAAGCACAATCCATGAAAGGATTACATGAATATGTATTATGCTTCATAAAAATTAAACTATTTTTCTCCATGAAAGAAAGAGCCTGTGAAGAAGATAAAAAGATAGGCTATTGCCTGGGAAAAGTATTTGCAAACTCCATATCTGATGATGGATTCCTATCTGGAGAATAAGGAATGCTTAAAACTCAATAGGTAAAAACAGAAAAGTAATAATTAGAAAATCGTCAAAAGATATAAATGAGATTTTTAATTAAAAAAAATTTTTTTTGAGGCAGGGTCTCACTCTAGCCCAGGCTGACCTGAAACTCACTCTGTAGTCCCAGGCTGGTTTTGAACTCACAGTGATCCTTTTACCTCTACCTGGGATTAAAGGTATGCACCACCACATCCGGTTTATAAATGGGCTTCCACCCAAGAAGATACACAGATGGAGAATACACACTGCAAGGTGCTCAACATGCATAAAAATGTCCCTATTAGAATGACTGGAAAAAACAAATGCTGACAAGACCAAATGCTTTCAAGAG
>PVHP010052219.1:0-11163 GCA_004024765.1 Zapus hudsonius
CCTTTATCCCACCCAGATGAAGGTGGGGCTCACCAATCAAATGATATGAACCTTCTGTCTTAGTCAGCCACACATCGCTGGGATGAATCTCCAAACCAGGTACAATTTGGGGGAGGAAGGTATGTATTGTAGCAACAGACCCAGGGGAAGTTAAGGAAAAAAGGCTGGCCCCCTTTCACAGAAGCAAGCAGAGTCTCAGAGAGACAGAACCTCCAGAAGCAAGCAAGCAAGCACATTCCAAACTAGCAAACACAAGAGGAACTCCAGGCTTGAGCTCAGACTGCTTTTTGCATATGTAAAGCTAGAATTCCAGACCCACCCCAGAAACACCTTAGGGCTGAACCCTAGGATCTAGCCAAGGTGACACACCTCCTCCAGCCAGAAGTGGCTGGAGACAATTTACAATTATAATAAACTTTTGAATCTATTGGGGGACATTATTCAAACTACCACACCCTCCTCCAGCACAATTTCAAGTTCTAACCTAGCCAAAATGGTGTGGCTTTTTCCAATTGAATCTGGACACACACAGATGGTGCTCCCCAAGGAGGTGGTGAGTGGAATCTGTTCTCTCCCTCTGGCCTTCTGAAAACTATTTCACATGGATCTTATTTCCTAAATTCTCTTTAAAAGCAAGTACTTCTTAATTTCTTTCTTTTCTGATGATTTTTATGAGTTCATCAGGCCACTCTGGCTGCAAAAATGGGTTACAGGAAATACCCATTTTTTACTCTGGGTACAAAATGGGTATATCTTGTCAGGAGAAAAATATCTGTTCGTAAGAGAGCTGAGGCTCTACTAGAGACATCTAGATAGAGTAGCCAGGCTCGTATTTCTGTCAATTGCCCTAGAGATAGAAAATCATCTCCAAAGTTCTACAAGGAACCCTCAGGCCTGTCTGCTAAAACACTAAAAATTTAACCCCCAAAACTACTCACATACACACACACACACACACACACACACACACAAAAAAAAAAAAAAAAAAAAAAAAAAAACACTATTTTTTGTTTCTAAAAAGACTGGTCACCCACCCTTTAAAATTTTTTTAAAAAAAGTGTCCACCCACCACAAAACGGTTTTAAGTACTACATAATTCTCTAACCTAACTTCTTTGTAAAAAAAATTTTTTAATGGGGAAAAATAGTAACTGAATATAGCTATTCTTTTATTTAGAAAACCATCTGAAGTAACCACTGCTGTCAGCTGGACCTGATCCCTCCAGTGACAGTTTCTGGCTCAGTAACTCCTAATTCTCTAGTTCTAGCTAAGAGGTCTCCTAGACTAAAGTAATACAAGCCTAAAGATGTAAAGGGTAAGATTTCAAATGATGCTAATTCGTTCATGGTGTAAGGGTTATAAATACGTGCCTTGTGGCTCTCAGTAAATAAGACTTCACTAGTGGTTACAGTTATAACTATGAAAAAATAAACTTAAGTTTATGAAGGCGCTCAGCCAAGTTGGCTATGTTTCTTTATTTGCCAAGGTGTTAAGTATTGGGGAAACTGAGTTTTAAGATAAAGGTTCATTTATTAATGTTTAATTTTCTAAGATAAGGTTCTCATACCTAAAACATTGTGGTTTCAAAGATAGTGTTTGATTTGTTCATACAGATTCTGTCAAATGATCATCATTAAATTTATCATGTACATTTAAATGATTTAATTTCAGTCATTGTGACTTTTATCCTCCTGGTAGGTGAAATATTGTATAGCTTACTTAAGCTTGATCAAATTTAAGTCATGGGTAAAACACAAGATTTACTTTATGTTAATAAGGATTTCTACTATACGTCAGATTAATTACTATCCAAGATTAAGCTAACAACATTGGTTGTCAACAGTGCGTCCTCTTTTAAAACAGATTTTTGTCAAGGGCTATATTAAAACTCAGCTGTTTTAGTTCAATTATTCTATTGTGGGTAATCACATAGCCTCAATCAGGATTTTATTTAAACGACTGTCTTATTATGGGTATCTCAAGTTTATTGCTTCTAAATAAGCTAACTCAAGCTATTGTGATGGTTAGGTTTTGTTGTCAACTTGATCTTTTTAAGTAAACATCCTTTCCTGTGTGGGCAGTGCAGGAAGGAAATTCCAGAGACTCAGGAAGCCATTAAGTCTGGGGAAGGGTTGCAAGACCCCACCCTAAGGCTATATAAAGGGGAAGAGAGTCTCTCCTTGGCCCTCCTGCCTGTTTGCTGTTCTGTGTGTGTGGTGTAGGTGATGGGTTTCTCTCTCTGCTCGGACCTATGAAAGAGGGCCAGCCTCTTTGGCTATTACGGAACTTCCCCCTCAATCTGTCATTTCAATAAATACTTTCCTCCCCCAAACTGTGCCTGGTTTGAAGATTCATCCCAACAGCGTGTGGCTGACTGCTACAGCTATATTCCCTGCTTCAGGGTGCAGCCTCCACCTCAAATATCTGAAGAAAATTTCAGCCCCTGTGGTTGTGTTTCCAACCTATCCTGGGTGATTGGTATGTTTTAGAACACAGATGCTAACATGCTACTTTACTGTCTATTCCTGATGATTTCCAGGTTAAATCAATTTGTTTAAATTTGTTCATAAAAAATAGTGTTTTCAGGACTAATAAGATGTTCTGTCTGTATTTATAGTTATTAGGTATTTCAAAGTAAGCTGTGTCTTACTTCTATACTTCTTTTATGGCCTACACTGTCCCAGGACAACTAAGTTTAAAAGTTTATACCATTCTTCAAGTAGATATGTTTTACTAATCAGATGTGAGATTATATATGTATATATATGATAATGAAGGATATATACATATGATCATGAAGGATATATGTATATAACCTTCATGATGGGTACAACTTCTTTCTAGGTGTTCTAACTGCCTATGTAGGAGCCAAATTCAATTAAAATCATTGGAGCTAAAAAGGCCAATGTTTTGACCTCTGCTCCCAGGTCAGAGTGTCACTGGAGATGAAGGGACAATGGCTCTTTGGTAAATCACCCGTCTTTCTGATCAAGAAGGACACAGAGACCCAAAAACAAAAATCGGTGTATAGTCTAAAACAAGAGAGTCACAAATGAGGAAAAACCAGTCCCCCAGGCCTCTCAGGAAAGGAAAAGCCAAGGTCAGCACAGCCTTAACTCATCCTAACTGACAACACCAAGGCTGGAGATGCCACAGTGCTTGTCCCAAGTCCCTAAAATCTTCCTTGGAGAGCCACTAGTGACCTCCCAAATTATATCTTTGATTAAATGTTGGCTGCCTGCTTGGTATTAAAACACTTAGAAAAAGTTTAACCAAACACAAAAATACTTCAAGACAAGAAACAAACAAAAATCTGCTTTTCTTCTCACTACACACTGGCCTCACTTTCTATCCTTGTTACTGGTCAGTCTTTTCGTTCTACCTGTCTACACCCAGAATGGAAACTCATTCCTTGCCTGGGCCCAAGAACATGCCCAGGATAGTAATCAGACTAACTGTTGGGTCTGTGAGCTCTTGTCCACTTCCAACACCTCTGGACTTCCATGGTGGGTATCTCCTCTCCAAGGAGATGACTAAAACCAATTACAAATATATATTAACCATGAAAGAGCGAGTTTTCCTATTCTAATCCAGATTACTAAATGGGATGTTTCCCACTGGCCCATCAACTCTGCCAGGAGCAAGCAAAGGCATAAAAAGAGCTTCTCAGAAGAGGAGATTGATAAGGTCCCAAAGAAGTATGTTGGTCCCAATAGCTCAAACTCCACGATAAGGAAAAATAATTATCAATAGCAGGATGGTTACTTCCAAATTTGAAACACATATATATAGAAAACCCCAACCAAGAATCCCTTGTGCTGGGCGTGGTGGCGCACGCCTTTGATCCCAGCACTCGGGAGGCAGAGGTAGGAGGATCACCATGAGTTCAAGGCCATCCTGAGACTACATAGTGAATTCCAGGTCAGCCTGGGCTACAGCGAGACCCTACCTCGGAAAAAAAAAAAAAAAAGAATCGCTTGAGCCATAAGGCTCCCTTAGGCTGGGAACAGCTAGCCCATACATGCTCACAGTATCCTAAAGACGTTCCTTATCTAGGATGGGTTCTCACAGACTTGTGCCAGATCTCAGAACCCTCCAACCATCAGAATGGTTTGCTACTGAGTGAGACCTAAGACCGAATGTACGCTAGGCAGCTCCTAATGGCACCCAATGGTTTGTGGCGCCAGCCTCTGGTCCTAGCTACCCCCAGGGTGGATTGGAAGACATACTCTGGGATTTCCTTAGAAACAGAGACGACAAATAAAAACATTAAAATGCCCAGCTAACTTGCCAGTTTTAAAACACAGTTAGACTAAGAGCATTTTCCAATGGTAAATGATCATTTACTCTCAGTCTTTATCCATCCATTGGGTTAGAAGATATAATCTGACACATAGACACTCTCACCAGATATACCTAAAAAGCTTTAATAAAACAGCTGAGGGAATCTCCCTCCTTAATTCTATACTTCAAATGATGAAAAAGGTGATCATACAAATTCACATGACTCTAGACATCCTCACGGCTGCCCAAAGTGACACGTGTTATTATTAAGGTTGAGTGCCATGTATACATACCTGATAATTCTGCTAATGTCTCCTCTGCTTTACAAGACTTACATAAACAGGTTCAGACCATGTCAGATGCTATGGGGCCATCAGTGAATCTTGTGGATCTTAAGTGTTTCATGTTGGAAGAGATCATAACCATCATAATCTTTGTGATTATTTTACTAATCTTTGGATTTTGTGTACTCAACTGCTGTTTTAACATTATTTCTGCTTGCTTATGAGCTGTTCACAATCAGATGGTTGTACGTCAATCCAGCTCTATCTACACTGGGCTAGTTAAACACCCAGTAAAAATAGGACACTCCTCACTTCTGACTGGGCTACCTCCCTTCCTACCTCCCAGTCTCTGAGATAGGTTCCAACACTAATGTTTACACTAAATCTTGGCAATGTGATATGTAACTGACAGGTCTCTCTCTCAGGCCTTTAGAATAGGGACACCCACCCCAGAGATACCCCGACTGCCATAACTCTGTGTCCCATTCAACAGGAAGTAGTTAAGATTAGACATCCACCATCCTGTTTTACCCAACAGCAGTTGGGGTGTCTTCAAGAGACAGGGGGAAATGTGGGAGTTTAAGAGGTAGATTTTCTAGGCAGACTGACCTCTACCACCTCACAATAACAACTTTGCCACACCTACCTCAGCACCGCCCTAGCCAGGCCTTTGACCCACCCAGACAAAGGTGGGGTTCACCTAGGTCTAGACCAATCAAATGATATGAACCCTCCTCCAGCACAATTTCAAGTTCTAACCCAGCCTGAGTGGTGTGGCTTTTTCTGCTTGCGTCTGGACACACACAGATGGTACTCCGCAAGGAGGTGGTGAGTGGAATCTGTTCTCTCCCTCTGGCCTTGTGAGAACGACTTCACATGGATCTTATTTCCTAAATTCTCCTTAAAAGCAAGTACTTCTTAATTTTTCTTTCTGATGATTTTTATGAGTTTATCAGGCCACATGGCGGTAGGTCTCTATATTCCATTTTTCCCTTCCCCTTAAATAAATAAAATGTGGTACTTGTTTAAAACTCTCTCTCCATCTGAGTCTGTGAATTCTTTGATGTACTTAAGATATGAACTCAGGGTTTGGGAGTTGCCAATATTTTTGGCACTGTGTGTGAGTCCCATATCAGCACAATTTGGAAGACATCCTAAGGAAGGAAAATGTGAAATTCCAAGTGTCATATATTAAGTGTATCACAAAATGAATCTGTTTAAAATATTCTTAGCTGGGTGTGGTCCCAGCACTTGGGAGGCTGTTATGAGTTTGAGGCCATCCTGGGGCTACAAAGTGAGTTCCAGGTCAGCTTAGGCTAAAGTAAGACCATGCCTTGAAAAATAATAAAATAATAAAATATTCTGTCCTTGAGGCAGGAAGACTAGGATTTCAAGGATACCCTCCACTACATCATGAGTTCAAGGCCAGCTGAGCTCCATGAGACCCTGCCTCAAGTAACATATACTCCTTTATCTCTTCAATGAACATAGCCTCAGATGCCTTGACCTTACAGTTTCAAAAGCTACTGAGTTTGAGGACCGGGAGATGCACATCCTCAGCACTCAGGGAAAAGCCAGGTTTGCAGCACATGCTGTAATCCCAGTGCTGGGGATGCGGAGACAGGGGGATCACTGGCTGGAACAAGCTGGCTAGCCAAATGGGTGAGGTACAGGTTTACTGAGAGACACTGGCTCTAAAGCTAAGATGCAGAGCAACAGAGGAAGGCACCTGATGTTGACCTCTGACCTCCACGTGCACACACACACACACATGTGCACATGCCCCTGAGCATACACGTGCACCCACACCCACCACACACACATACACATGCAAAAGAAAATCTACTGAGTATGCATTTGTATTGAGGTGTGAGGAGGTGTACGTATATATGGAATTAAAATCCTGGCCTCAGTAGGGCGTGATGACTCACGCCTTTAATCCCAGGAGGCAGAGGTAGAATTGCTGTGCATTTGAGGCCAGCCAGTGAGTTCTAGGTCAGCCTGGGCTAGAGTGAGACCCTACCTCAAAAAAAATTAAAATTAAAAACAACATAAAATTATAGCATCATGAAAACCTAACTCATGAAAAAAATGCATTATCTCTACAAATAATAATAATAGTAATGGATGCTTGAAGGGGGGCTTCAGGAAGAATGTTCCAGAAAGCCAGCCCTAGTTGAAGAGTTGAAGTTCCTCCAGTGATGTAACCAGAGACCAGGAAGAATAGCGGGAAAGCCAGTGTGTTAGAGGAAAAGCCAGGCAGCTCACAGAAAGATTTTAAAAACAGGAACAAGAATTTCTCAATTTGCAGTGCTCTCTGGAAGCAGGCTCTTTGGGTGGAGGCAGGCAGGCTATACTTAGAAGGAGATGTTTCCTGAGGAGCAGTCTGTTACTATAAATTCTTCTCCAAGAGCTAAACATGTGCGCGCGCGCACACACACACACACACACACACACACACACACACACACACACACAAAATAACCTACATATGTGAAAGGAAAATTTGCACATGACATTCAGTCCTTCTAAAATGGGGGAAAAAATTGCTACCTTTTTGCTGACGTAAGAACATTAAGGAAGATATCTCATTCCAAGATAACACTGGTAGAGTCTTATCTATATTCCTGAGTGTCTCTCATTCAGTCACTCAGCTGCCAATGGTTGAGGGCACCTGTGTGCCAATCAGAAATAAGACTGACACGATGCCAAGCTTCATGAAGTTGACCTAATATGGGCCTCTCAGACTGTTCTATCTAGGCCATCATTCATTCCATCTGGGAGATTGTCAACTCTGAGCCAGGTGTGGTGGCACCCGCATGTCACCTTAGCACTCCGGAAGCTGAGACAGGAAGATCATGAGCTTGAGGCTAGCCTGGATTACGTAATGGGCTCTTTGCTAGCCTGGGCTACACAGTGAGAACCTATCTCCAAAACATGCAGGTTTTTCGGGTCCCATGTTACACTGACCACATCTGCCTCTGCATCTGTATGTTAGCCAGCTCCCCTAGGAAGGCACACTAAGGTTTCAGAAGCCCTGATCTCGGATAACTTAATTTCGGAAAGTGTTTGTCCATGAAAGAATGTTACCTGGAATTTCATCCATGGCCCACAGGAAACCATAGTTCAATGGGAAGATTAATGAAGTCAGCTGTATCTACCCACTCATCACACTCTTGGTGAATCCTGGCTGCTCCTGATTTGGACAATTACCACAGACCTTGGAAAGGAACACAACTGAGTCTCCACCCGTGGGGAGGGAAACATTACACAACCGTTTCAGGATTCATCAGGGCCTGAGAGTCCAGGGACTGTCTCGGACAGGAAGAGATGAGTTCACGTTGCAGAGTGAGAGGGTTAGGAGGAAAAGTTTGCCTCTCTGGGTACAGAAAGCAAAAGGTGTCAGATTCCAGCTCCAACACTCAGGCCCACTAATAGATGGGTTGGCTCCAAGATAGGCAGATTAACAGACGGAGTTGGAAGAAGGGAAAACAAGTATCATTCTGCACCCCCACCAGAAGGAAAAAAAAAAAACTTGCTGAGTCCAACAAGATGTCAGAAAACTTGGATGGGGCGTGATTTATCTCACCAACTTTGCCCTGACTTTCATCGTTAGCAGGGGGAATGGCATCCGTTTAAAAGTTAATTGCAAGCAAGAAACGAATCATGCCACCCATGCAAAACAAATAGCTCTTAAAATAAGCACACGCCCATTGGAACAATGGCTCCACACCTAAGGGTGCATTGAAATAATTGTGGAAGGTGAGCTCAAATATGTGATTAAAAGTGCAAACCACAGATACTAACCCGAAAGGAGAAGGAAACACAACCAACTTTGGGTTTTGTAAGCAACAAGCCAAGCGGAACGTTCCAGAACACAACCTCCTGGGGAATGACGGGGGAGGCCTAGATGGAGACAGGGCTCCCCAAAGATGTTGAAGCAGCTGGAGGGCAGGGAATCAGGACGAGAGGAGGGGCTGCGTGGCAGGAAAGAACAGATCAAAGCTGGCGGTGGGCAGTACCCCACCTCAAAAGGGTAAATTCAGAAGTGTGTGGGAGAGGAAGCTGCCGTTGTAAAAAGCTGGAAATTAAATCCAAAGTCCTCATCGTGCCAATGAAGCCACCACACCCAGAGAGAAGGTGACTGTCCTTAAAATTGCACAACAAATAATGAGAGTCAGGATTTGAACTCAGATCTCCAGACTCTAGTGCACACTGCCGCCTCATACAGCAGAGGTTGCAGACGAATGGCCGACAAGGTCAAGTGGAAATTAGAAATACAAGAAGCTGGCCTGATGCGGGATAGTATAGGCCAATGTGGCACATGCATTTGAAGTTTGTTTGCAGTGGCAAGATGCCCTGGTGTGCCCATTCCCTCTCTCATTCTCATTCTCTCTCTATACTTCTCTCTGCTTGCAAATAAATAAAAGACTTTTTAGAAATAAGGTGGAGAGTGATTGAGGAGGTTGTAAGCCTCTGGTCTCTACACATATACACATGTGAACATGCATACATGCACACACACATGCACTCTCAAAACTAAAATCATTATATATATGTGTGTGTGGTGGGACAAACTCCAAGGTGATATTTAGTCTCTGGAGCTCCTTGTAGGGTCAGGCAGAGACAGAGTATGTCCTGCTCAGCTGCTTCCCCTTCCCTCTTGTCCGTTTCTCCGAGGATCACTTTCCTGGTCAATCACTTATTCATGAGTCCTCGTCTTGGGAGGACCCGGGCTGGACAATGGCAGTGTCGTGACTCCCTCAAGGAGTGTGCTGGCTTCTGGGAGCTGAAAAAATGTTCTCTTCTCCAGGAGTCCTGTTTGGGCCAAGTGCTCAGGGTGCTTAGAAGAACGTCTTCACAAGTCCATGGGGGCAGGGTTGATTCCCCTGTGGGTGTCATCATGGCTGCTGATGCCAAGACCACGTCCACACGAGAAAAGATAGAAATGGCTGTGTGAGGAACTGAGAGCAAGTGTGTGTTCCACGGAGAGTCCTGGATATGGAGGGAATACAAAAATGGATGTGTATGCTATGCTATGCTCGCTCTCATCTTCAGCTGCAGACTCAGGGGCTAGCCCCTTACAAAGCCAAGGGACCATCTCAGGATATACATAGATAAGGGACATTAGGAGCCAGTTTGGGTGAGAACACAGAAGCAGGGGCCTAAGAAGATGGTTCAGTGACTAAAGTGCTCACTGCTCAAGCCTGAGTATCAAGTTCAATCCCCAGACCCCATGCAAAAAACTGGACATTGTGGTGGGTTTCCGGAATCCCAGCATGGTCACAGTGAGATAGGAGGCAGACACAGGGGAATTTCCTGGAAGCTCACTGAAGTAAAGAACAGCAGCAGAGGGAGCTCCACAGGGGTACCCTGCCTCAAATCAGGTGGACAGGTGAGGACCTGTCCCATGTGGTCCTCTTGCCTCTGCACACAGCCATGGTACATGCACACATGCATACCTGTACACACACACACACACACACACACACACACACACACACACACACACATACACACATACACACAAAATCAGCTTTAAATAAACAAACGGAGGTGCACGTCTTTAGTCCCAGCACTAGGGAGGCTTAGGTGGAGGGGGGATCTCTATGAGTTCAAGTTCAGAGTCAGTTCTAGGTCAGCCTAGGCTAAAGTGAGACTCTACTTCAACAAAGGGGCCTGGAGAGTTGGCTCAGCAGTTAAGATGCTTGCAAAGCTTAATGACCCCATTTTGAGTCCCCAGTACCCACTTAAAGCCAGATGCACAATGTGGCACATGCATCTGGAGTTCGTTTGCAGAGGCTGGAGGCCCTGGTGTGCCCCTTTTCTCTCTCTCTCTCTTCTCTTCTTTCTCTCTTTGATAGCAAATAAATAAAATAAAATATTTTTAATTTAGTTTTAGATTAAAGAAACAAATGTTGCAGTCTTTAGTCCCTACACTAGTGAGGGGAGTTATCCGAGCAATTCCCGGCTTCTCCATTACACTATACAATCCATGAAAGCAGAGGCCACATCTGTCTGTCCTCTTCAACTGAACCCTTAGCACCCAGGGTGGTCCTTGCACTCAGTAAGGATTGAATGAATATCTGTGGGTGAACTAACCAGAGGAATACAGATAGCACTTGAGATACAGAGAAGAGCCTTTCTGAGTCAGAGACATTGGTGCCTTTGAGAAATCACAAGTTGTGGATATTGATAGAGCAATATGTATGTGGAGAAAAGATGTGAGATTGGAAAGGAGAAACAGAGCAGAAAGCCTGGAGGAATTTTCCACTATGCCTGCTTGCCCTCCTCACTAAACAGGTCCCTTGCAGTTCTTTGTAGATATATGTTTTGGTTTGGTTTGGTGCAAATACTGCTCCTGGTTTATATGGTGCTGGAGATCAAACCCAGGGCTTCATGTATGCCAGGCAAGCACTCTACCAACTGAGCTACCTCCCCAACTCTTCCCTAAAGTTTTTGTCAGCATCCATAATACTGAGAAGGGAGAAAAGAAAGAAAGAAAGAAAGAAAGAAAGAAAGAAAGAAAGAAAGAAAGAAAGAAAGAAAGAAAGAAAGAAAGAAAGAAAGAAAGAAAGAAAGAAAGAAAGAAAGA
>PVHP010052220.1:0-11243 GCA_004024765.1 Zapus hudsonius
AAAAATAATTACTTATTAAGGGAAAATATTGAAAAAGAGATTCCTAGAACCGAGAGAGTTATAGGAAAAGACCAAAAAGAAACTGATAGTAAAAGAAAACTCCCTGAGCCCACTGATGCTCCATTGTCTTATACAGGGATCTATGAAAAAGGTGACAGATGGGTTAACATTAAGGAAAAGAGAATATCATGGTATTTACTGCCATTCATGCAGAGGCTATCTAGATCCAGGCCTCGCTGTTGTCTCCTGTCTGAGACACAAAAGGCTAACAGTATAAGACAACTACAACATGGTAAAGATAGATGACATAAAAATTATAAGTCAACTGGATTTTCAAGACCTACTTGGGCATATTTCTGGAGCTAAGGATAACTATACTAATCAAATCTTTTAAAAGAAACTTTTAAAACAAATTCTTAATGGATGAAAACTACATAATGTTTAAATTAAAAAACAAGCACCAAGTCAGGCTCGGCCTAACCACAATTTTACATCAAAACCATTTATGTGATAATCATCTGTGCTTTTCTATTGTCTATTCTCATGTACCTGCTGAAATTCTTGGTTGAATTATTCAAAGAAACTGTAACTGCCTGTATAATCAAAGAATACTGTTACAATAATCAACTGTATATAACTCTGACAAATGCTCAGTAAAATTGCACTCAGATACACTCTCCTTGAGTCTGTGTCTGTTTGTCACTTAGCCGACTCCCTGCCCACTTCTCCAAGGCCCTGTTCCTTCAGTCCCAGCACTCTGGCCGAGCTGGTTCATGGCAATACTATTTATGAAGCTTGAGGAATTGGAAATCTGAGGCCTTCTATGTTGGAATGGTATCCACACTGCCAATCAGAGACTTGCCAAACGGTAATAATCAAGGACCTTATGTCATGTGCTTCCTTCATCGCAAGGGACAATTTCTGCTGCAGACCAACTGCCAGAAAGGAGAAGAGATTATATAGAGGAGTGTCTGCCCAGCCTTCCAAATTACTCACTGAGCTTAGCACAGAAATGCATGTTTCAGAACAAATGCATCCTTGTGCTGCTCAGGGAAACGAGACTAGGGAAAAACCAAGACAGGCTTTTAACTTTATTCATTTTAATCCTGAGATTCAGATACTTCTCTTTAGAAGCATCCTTAAATGGTTAGTCTTACAGAACCCTGGTTTCCTCTATGTGTAGAAGAGTGAAGATAACTTTCAGTGTAGTGTGTACAAATTAATACATGAAAATCATCTTTTGCAGCCATTAAAACACTATTATATGTAATAGTAAATTCTACTAATATAAAAAAGAATTAAAATAATATTTCAGTAAATAATATTCTGTGACTTATTAAGGCCTGCAACAAATATAATGATGTTAACCATGGTTGAGCACATAACAGTTAATCTATAATAGATGAGAACAATAAATTATAACTGTGTTAGTTTGTCCTTGCTGTTGTAATAAAAGAAAAATACCTGAAACTTGGTCATTTATACAATACGGAAATTTGTTTCTCATAGTTGTAGAGGCAACAAGACATTGAATAATTCAGTATCTTTTTTATTATTATTATTTTTGCAATTCAGTGCTTGATGGCACCTGATTGATGTGATTTTGTAAGTTTAAAAACAATAAAATGAAAAGATATATAATTGTGAAATTATAGTATATGATCAAGTCTAACTTGGTTGAGTCAAAATGTTCAGAAACAGATATGTCCCAGGAGGGCCTCAGGTACCCCACGCTGCCCCTAAGCTGCCAGGCCCACCTCAGATGGTTCCCTGGTGGGTACCAGGACCCCCAGAACGCCCTGTAGCTACTAGTCTAGCCTCAGATGGGTCCCAGGCAGACCTCAGGAGCCCCGTGATGCCACTTAGCTGACAGGCCAGCCTTGGTCAGGTTCCTGGCAGACCTCAGGAACCCCACACCACACTGTAGCTGACAGGCCGGCCTCAGACAGGTCCCAGGAACCTAGAGTCAAACCATAGGGGCTGGGAAGGCCCAGGCTGGCCTCTGGCAGGTCCCACGACCTGTGGCCTTTCCTGCAGGCTCCCTCCCCTACAGGTGTAGCCATGCCTGCACCCACACAGCTTATTAGCACAGCACCACCCATGGCCTAGCCTATAGGCTCCCACCATAGGAGCACAGCCCAGCCTGCACCCTTGCCAGCAAGCTCCATTGTGAAGCTGCATACTGCCCACAGCAATATGTGCACATATGCAGGCACAGTTTCTGTTTGCAGGTGCAGTGTATTCACACTAGCCCACAAACACACTTGAATGCGGGTGCACTAAGCCCCAACCACTGGCCATAGCACACTCATCAGGCCAACTCTATATCTGAGGACACACAGAGTCCCAGAAAAACCGAGTGCCCCACCTTGCCTGTGAAATACACAGCCGACCCCCACCTACACAGCTCAGGGGAACTAAAGACGAGGACACATCCCAAAACCACTAAGTGGATACAAAATGGGCATAGCACAGTGCAAGAAGAAAAACCAGCTGAGTGCCACACATTAAACCCACCAAGTCCCAATTGGGAAGTCAACAGTGAAACTATGAAAGAGGGTGTACAGACACAAGCACACAATGAGACAATGCTAAGTCCAGATAAAAGTGACATGGACCCAATGAAGAGGCTAAAGATGGAAATAGAAGCAAGTATGGAAAATCACCAAGGAATGGTACAGATCCAACTCACAAGCTTTGCCACCAGGCTTAATATAATTGAGGAGAAACAGATGAACTTAGGTAGATCAGTGTCTGAACTAAAGGCAAACCAGAAAACAGAAGAACTCAAAAATCAGCTAACCAAACTGAAAGAAGACATAAGCAAATACAAGAATGAGCATCAGGAAGCAGTGGTGAAACCTTGAAATGAAAACACAATTCGACATTAAGATAGAAGCAATTCAAACATGTATCAGAAAACAAGAACCAAATAGAAATAATAAAAACCTCTCTAGAATCCCTAACCACTACAGTCAATAATTAGGAAGACAGATCTCATCTGTGGAAGAAAAAAAACAGAAGAGAATGACAAGGAAATAAAAAATCTGAATAGGTTCAAAAAAGCATGTGAACAAAATATGAGAGATCTTTGGGATACCCTTAAGAGACCAAATCTCCAGATCAGGGGGATACCAGAGGGGGAGGAAAGTCAGACAAAAGGCATAGAGAATTTATTCGTCAAAATTATTGAAGAAAATTTCCCCATTTTAGCAAAAGATAGTCCCATTCATGTACAGGAAGCATACCGAACACCAAATAGACTGGACCAAAGAAGAACTTCCCCAAGGCACATTATAGTAAAAACCCTAAACATTGAAAGCAAAGAGAGGATTCTTAAAGCAGTGAGGGCAAAACTGCAAATCACATATAAAGGCAAACCCATCAGAGTCACATCACACTTCTTCATGGAAACCATGAAAGCAAGAAGGACTTGGAATGGAGTGATTCAAAGTCTCAGTCACTATGGTTTTCAACCCAAACTAATGTACCCTAAAAAAGTCTCCCTAATAATGGAAGGAAGAAGGAAAATATTCCATGATAAAATCCAACTCTACAAATACATGGACACAAAACCAAACCTACAGAGATTTCTACATGAAACATTCCACAGAGAAGAGACAAACAATCAACCCCATGAGCTATATAGAGGTTGGCATGATAATCAAGCCTAGAAGTGACAAAACACACACACACACACACACACACACACACACACACGAGGCACCAAATCTTATAAAGCCTTCATCATGGCAGGTATTGAGTCAGGTCTCACAGTTATAACAGTGAACATTAATGGTCTCAACTCTCCCATATAAAGACACGGGCTAGCAGGGTGGATCAGAAAGTTGGACCCTTCCATCTGTTGCCTCTAAGAAACCCACCTCACCTCTAAAGATAAAAAGCTCCTCAGAGTGAAAGGATGGAAAATGATATTCCAAGCAAATGGAAACAGAAAACAAGCAGGAGTGGCTACACTAATATCTGACAAAATAGACTTTAACATAAAATTAATTAAAAAGTATGAGGAAGTCCACTTCTTATTCATCAAGGGAATGATCCAACAAGAAGATATCACAATCATAAACTGACCTCTGACTCCCCGATCCAGTAAGTAGTTACCTCCCACAATGAGCTATTGATCAGAGTGACTCACTTGGTCCCTAAAATAAGACAAACTTTGTCACAGCCCTTGAATACCGTCCTCAGACAAAAGATAAGACCCTATTGCTGAAGATTCCACAGACTGATATCACATAACACTGAGAGACCCTGTTGAATCCATAAATGAAATCAGCTCCCAGAAGGGCAGCCTGAGTAATGCCGGAAGGTGTTGCATGAGCTGCCAGGGGAACCAGACCAATGATATCCTGAGACAGCAGGAGGCATCTTCAAGTTTCACCAACCAATGGCCTGAGAATGCAGAGTACACTGCTGTATGGCACAGACAAGCAAGTCAAGAAATGTCCATCTGTGCAATAGTGGTGCCCAACATAGGTGGGTAATCAACAGCTGGCTAATTGGCTCTGAGATCTTCTCAGAGGTAGGGGATCCCTAACTGGTACAGGAACCCAAGGCAACCTTCAATGGAGACCAAGAACCTCATCTATCTAGGGAAGTCCTCAGAAAGGCTACACCCTCCAAACACTCACCAACCTAGCAATATTTGTCTCAATTGACCAATAATAATCTCACTCTTCACTGGAGACTCTGATTGTATCCTTCAGAAAGCAACCAGAACCAGGGACAACCAAACTCCACCAAAGGGACCTGATGAGATGGGGAGATCCATGTAGAGCCCTAACACAACCTCTAAGGAAGTAAGAAGACGAGCAAAAGATCTATTCCCCTAGCAAGGCAGATAAACTACTGAAGGACAATGGAGAGAGACACCAAGGTTGCCCAAAATTGTCCAAACACAAATTTAGAGACTCTTACAAACCTCATAACTATGAAAAATTTGAATTCACCCACTATGACTTAGGGAAATTTGTGGGAGAGGGGGCGGAAAGAATGTAAGAGTCATGGGGGGGAGAATAACTAATGCATAAGAGGGAATGTCATAGATTCATTGGCTTTATCTAATAACCTATGATACTGAGCATATTGGTGTGTTAATATATATATACATATATGTATATTATATTATATATATATATATATATATATATAATTTTAAGACAATAAAATCATTAAAATTTTTTTAAATGTTCAGAAAAGTGAGAAATATTTTACTTAAGATGAATATGTAACAAATACTCTGGAAAATCACAGGGAATTGCTACATTTTGGAGATTTTCATTTTAAATATTGGAGCCCAAACTATATGAACAAGCTTATAAAGTGATAACTACCTAGCTGTGTCCATAATGATCCAAAAACTCTTTACATTTCATCAAATACAATATAACTGGATGAAGTTTTCCTAGATACAAGTAAATAAAATTCAAGTTCATGAAATGGAATTGCCAAAGATCACACAGCTTGAGTGTAATATCCTAGCATGGAACTCATGAACTCACATACTCTGAGTCCATTGACTCTGTATATGACTATGGTTTCTAGTGTTTTGTAGCCAGGACCACACCTATAGGACCATGCTTTCCTCACTAACTATTATGTCACCTATCCCTTTTGCATTTGTACTGAGCTAATTTGCTTTGATTTGATGTTGTAAGTGTGTCTCTGATTCTAGATAGATTTGGAAAATAGTTTTATTTCTGTTCTTGTCTCCTAGGATTGAGATTTGTGAATTCTGTTTAAGTAGTTGTTAAATTAAATATACAAAAATAATATGACATTAGAAACTCTAAATAATATCTGATAGCTTCAGGTAATCAAACATGTTAGTGTCAGAAAAAGAATTTAGAAAACTGCTGAGGCAGATGGTTTCTTGGAGCCTAAAGTTTCATTAAAGGCAGCAAAGGAATGTGAGGTTTCCCAGAAAGAAAGAGGGGAAGGAGCTCTGAACCACACAGTGTGAAAAATAAAAGTTTGTAAAGTCTTCTTGTGGAGAAGTAGGAAGGGGACTTTCTTATACTCTGCTACATGGGGAGCCTGTTTCACACTGTTTGGTGTTTCAGGCTTGTATGAGGTGGGAATTTCACTGGAGCCACATCATCCTTATCTAAGGAAGCTGGTCTCTTATAGGAACAGACAGGGAGGGAGGAGAATTTTTTTCCCCTAGCTTGTATAAGGGTAGATATTATAGTTATCTTCTGTTAGGACCCCGGACCCCTGACTCAAAAGAAGACTCTGACCAAATCTCCTATGCAACACCCAAAGGGTTTTATTAAAAGTAACCAGGCATGACCAGGGCTCAATGTGTATCCATAGCAAGACAGAGGCAATGAGCCCAGAGCCAAGTTTGAGCAGAGCTCATATAGTTCTAAAGATGCACACTATAATTTGGGGAATTTTACAGGGTTTTCCATTAACCAGAGCATCTGCACATTCTTTCCATATCTGTAGAACCCATTGGCCAGGCCATTCTCAATATTTACCTGCCAGGCCATTCTCAGTATTTACTGTGTTTAACCACATATGCAAGATTACAGGGAAATAAAGGCAAGGTTATAGGAGCCGGGGGAGGTGGGGGAGGTGCATACCAACATACTATTCTGGATTTACTTTTTACTTTCTTTTACTAATAATTAGCTCCCTCTTGCCTTGAGATTTTTTATTTTTATTTTTATTTTTATTTAACTCTAACACTTCTCATTGTTGGGACAAACAACTTACCAGAAGCAGCTTATGGGAGCAAAAGGTTTATTTCAGACGTAAGCATTCCAGGGGAAACCTCAACATGGCAGAAGAAGCTGGCTCACTTTATCATACATCCATAGCAGAGAGCCAACAACCAGTACCAGCATAGAGGTGCTGACTCTGAACATACACCTTAGTGTTGAGCTCAAGATCTGCCCTTAGTGACAAATCGCTTCCAACAGGGCTCTACCTGCTGGAGACATAAATTGGAAACCGAATCTTAGTCAAAAATACCTGAGGGAGCCAGATATGGCTGCCTTTATTCTCAGCACTTGGGTGGCTGAACTGTGAGTTCAAGGCTAGATTGGAACTACAGAGTGAAATTCAGGCCAGCCTGGGTTAGAGTAGGACCCTACCGCTAAAACAAACAAACAAAAATACCTGAGGCTATGGGGGACATTTACATTCAAACCACCACAGATGAGCCAAGGAATTATAACAAGAGAAGGTGTTGATTCTAAGATCCTATATAGTCTGACCTTACTTTCTGGAGGGATAAAAAAACAACACTTGAATAAGAAATGGAACCTTAAGTTCCATAACGGGGGGTCATGTCCTCTAGCTCATTATTGGAAGAACAGTGGGAGCAAGGGAGAGTAGGGTTTGAATAAGGGGCTTCTGAAATCTTTACATATAGTAAGTATGGACCAGGTCATATTTTAAAATCAAAAGTGTAAGAATTCAGAATATCTGATTTAAAATTTAATCTTTTGTGGGTCTACAATGCAATTAGTTTTGGTTTTACCTTTTCTTTTTTTTTTTTTCCGTAAACTACTTTTTCTACCTCTGACTACAATAATATAACTATTTGTCAGGTCCAGGATTCATATTGGAGGACTGAGGCACACAGATTTCTTGAGTTGAAGGCTTTATTGTGAAGAGAGAAGACACATGAAGGTATATATAGATAGATACAGAGAGAGAGAGAGAGAGAGAGAGAGAGAGAGAGAGAGAGAGAGAGAGAGAGAGATAGCTAAGATGGTTCACCCACCAAGAAAAGAGGGTGGGTCCTAGAGAAGAAGAGAAATAGAGAAGGAAAGAGAGGAGAGAGAGAGAGAAAGGGGGGTGCAAGCACCTGGATCAAGAAAATCCAAAAGACAGTGATCAAGGGCTACAGAGGAGGTAGTAAAATGTCAGGAATGGGGGATTCAACAGGGCCCTGAGGTCAATATTTGGGTTAAGTTAAGAATATTTACTCTTAGCTCCAAGCACCATGGCTTAGTAGGGAGCTGGAAAAGAAAGCAACCTGGCATTGCACATGCTAAGATATTTGCTGCTGGTGTAAAGGTGCGTGTGATAGTGTGAATACTGCCAAGAGTTGGCTCAGATTAGCTTAGCTTTAAGGGAGGCAGAAGGGACAAGATGGGGAAAACAGGAGAGCAAAAGCTTCTGGCTGCAGGTGACCATTGAGATTGAATTATTGGAGGAGGGACTGTGAGGGAGGGACCTTTTGTGACAGGCTGTTTGAAGGCGATGGGGGGAAGTTGGCATTTCCTCTTCTAAGCCCAGATTTGCCTTCAGTTACCACCATCACAGGAGGTATTTCCAGAATCTCAAGCCTAGTTAATAGCCAGGCTAATTGGGAGATGACAGGGCATGAATAGGTTAAGGACTCTGGGAATCTTATAAACTTACACCTAGAGAACATTCAAGTGAAACTTAAACAATACAGGTTATTGAAGTCAGCTTTCTAGTTGCTGCACAGAAAGAAACCAAGCAAAAGCGGCTTGTGGAGGAATGGGTTTATTTGGCTTATGGACTCCAGGGGAGACTCCATCATGGCAGGGAAAATGATGGCATGAGCAGAGAGGTGGACATCACCTCTGCCATAGCATTGGCAAACAGCAGCAGGAAGGTGTGCCCAATAATGGCAAGGGGAAGCTGGTTTATAAACCCCCAAAGTCCACCCCAACAACACAGCTCCATAGAGTTTATAAAATCCAAACTGCCATCAGCTGAGGATCAATTACCGAGAACACATTCAATTTGTTTTTGGGGGATACCTGGATCAAACCATGACACAAGTAATCTTTGAGTCATTATTTCTTGAATAAGTGCCAAAATTTCTACTGGGAATAATCAGACAAGAAATTGGTTGAATGGACACTTCATAAAGTCTCAGGGACAGTTGAGAATATTTGGAGATATTTTCACCAAATTATGTTGGAGATTAAGGATTTTCTGTCATCTAATGGCTGAAGGCGTGGAGATAATGCACAAGATATCTCCTCTTAAAATTCTTCTAGCCCAACATATCAGGAATTCTGATAATGGGAACAGTTGATTGGATAGATCAATCAGATTGAAAGAACTTGATATATGTATGCATATGCCTAGATTTAACTCTGGAAGTTTTGACATTGCAGTAAATTCTTTTAAAAAATATTTTATTCATTTATTTTCAAGGATATATATATATGTATATATATATATATCCATGTATATATATATGGATATGTATATGGATATATATGTGATTGCATATGGCAGTTTCCATTTCTTTCTTTAAAAAATCAGTTATGATGAGAATTTAGCAGTTGTTTTTCTATGCTGAGGGTGAAAAGCCACTGTGGGCCCACTCCATGTAATCTGCACTGTGATATATACATTATTTTACAGTTCTGGTTGTGTGGACCTTGTTGGATTTTCTAAGAACAGTTTTTAATCATAATGTCTGTGTAATTTCTCTCTAGGAAAAGCATTGCATCTCTTTGATATGGTTAGTTTAACCTTGGTTATACTATGGTCCTTTAAATGCCTGCAGTAACTGACCTAATTTTGCACAGTATTAGGAAGAAATAGCATTTATTTTTATACCGTAAATGAAAAATGTATAGGAGTAGTTCTAGAGGCAAAGGAGTATTTAGTCAAGATTATTGCCATAGAACGAAGAGATAAACTCTATTTATTTCCTTGATGCAAAAGACTGCAAAGAGATAAAGAGAAAAACACTGAAGAACAAGGGAGTTGGTGTGAATGTGATTTAGGCCCTTTGTGTTTGATAATTGTTGCTTATTAAGTTATGCTCCTATTTTCCTAGAGACCTAGAAATGAAGGACCTATCTTTCTTCATGATTGCATTTTAAAGGGATTTCTCTCAGTCCCTTGGGAAAGACATTTCTAGGTTTTTGGATATTTACATATTAAAGGATGAGACAAAGAATTTACTGAAAAGTTTTATGAAGAAATGGTTCTAAGAAAAGTTTAGGGTCCTATAATCAGGAGGAAACCTAAAGTGAAGTCAAGCTGATAAAACATGAATGGCATCTTGGTCATTGCACAGTAAATTGTGACATTTTAACCCTAGTTGATGGGAAGAATAATTTCTGGATTGAATTTCAGTCCAAAAATGGAATTTCCCTTTGTATGATATTATGCCATTGATATGTAAAAAATTACACATTAGACATTTGATTACTCCAAGGCTTTGGACTGATACTATTTTTTTCCAGGTTTGCCATTTCCAGAAACCCAATAAAGAAAGAAGACAGAGTGGAAAATAGCAATGGACAGTTACACCTAATTATCAGCTCAAGAGGATTAGAATATTGAGTCACTCATCCATGTTCAGATATTCTTTTTTTTCCTTCTCACATTTTTTGACTTTTTTAAAATTTTGATTCTTCAAAGTAGGATCTTGGTCTATCCCATGCTAAACTGGAGTTCACAATTTACTCTCAGGCTAGCCTTGAACTCACAGTGATCCACTTACCTGTGCCTCTTGAGTGCTAGGATTAAAGGTGTGGGCCACCATGCCTGGTAATTTTTTTTTTACTTTTTTGGACAACTTTCATACAAATCAATATATCATAATTATAATAGTCTCCCACCACCCTCCCTTTTCTCCTTCCTGAATCACCTCCACTGAATTCCGTCTTTACAAATAGTCTCTCTTCTATTTTCAGGTCATCAATTTTCCCTCCTATTATGAAGGTCTTATGTAAGTAGCATCAGCGACTGTGAGGTCATGAATGCAATGATCACTTTGCCTGGAATATAGTATTGTAAGCACTCCTCCCCTTCCTTTGGCTCATACATTCTTTACACAATGGTCCCTGAACATTGGAGGGTATGATAGTCAGTGCTGAAAATTCTACTGTTACTTATCAGCATGATGGTGAGTTTTGAGTCACCTCAGTCATCACAGTCATCTGAAAAGTGAAGCTTCTCAAACCAAATATGAGAGTAAAATTTATATATAAGCATAAACATAAGTATTTAGAGGAAAGTTTGGTGAGAATAATATATCAATTTATTCAAATAACAGTCATAGTTTGCCCTCTAGGGTTCATGACCTTCTGAGTCATAGGTTTTTGATTATTCAGTACCAGGTTTGAATGCCCTCTCTCCCTGTGCAGGCCTCAAATCTAATCAGAGAGCAGTTGGTTTCCCCTATAACACACATGCCACCATTACACCACTTTGTAATTTGGTCTGGCCGGCCTGCTATAGATCTTGCAGGGCCCACTACTGGTTAA
>PVHP010052221.1:0-11168 GCA_004024765.1 Zapus hudsonius
GTGGCCCAGCCAACCCCCTCCCTGCCCTCTGTTCAGGTCTCCCCTGTATCTCACTGTATCCACTCCCAGGCCTGGGCCCATCTAGCTGACTCCTTCACCCATGCTTGACGGGTCTTGACCACTACTGGTGGAGTTGTCACCAGAGGCATGGGGCCGGGAGGAGATGGAAACAATTCTGATCACATCTCTTCATCCTCAAGAGCACCTGGACCTTTCAGGTGCATCTTTACCCACGTTCTGGAACTTGAACCTCACACACTCTCTGTGTGTAGACTAAAACTGAGGTTCACAGAGTTGAAATCATTATTGTCACTTCAGAGCCAATGGATGAGGCAGGGCTTAAAGTTCTACTCCCCATGCAGGGGCTTTCCTACCACACATTCTGTCCCCGGGTCACGAACTGGTTTGATGCATCTACCATTGTTCTATTTATATATTTTTGTTTTCAGTACTGGGAATGGAACCCATGGCCTCACTTAATGCTAGGCAAGTGTTCTACCATTGAGTTATATCCCGAGCCCCCTTTTAACTTTTCATTTTGAGACAGGGTCTCACTAAGTTGCCTAGGCTGGCCTTCTTCTCTGTAACTCAGGCAGCCTTGAACTTGTGATCCTCTGGCCTCAGCCTCCTGAGTACCTAGAATTCCAAGCCTCTACCACCAGGCCCAGCTATATCTTCATTTCTAGCACGCATGGTTTTCATTTCTTTTTCCAAAGAAGGCCAGCTTGCCTCAGACCAGCCACCCCATCCACCCTCCTAATGCCGAAGGGTTGGCAGGTAGCAGCTCAGAGCAATTCAGTGGTGGTCTCTGAGGCCTGCAATGTCAGAACAGCCTAGAAGCCCACTACAGATGAGATGCTAAGGGGCAAGACACAGAATTCCAGGCAGGAAATCAAAGCCTAGGAGAAAATTCCACCCAGACCTGGAGCACTGGACAACTTTTCCTGCTGGATCCAGATGTCCCAACATCAGCCATTCCGAGACCACCCGCAGGATTTCTGCCTGATTCACCACCATTTGTCCTTCGGTTGTGACTCTTTCTTTTAAAGAGACTCATTCTTGTGAGTGCACACATTTAATTAAGTGATGCCTTATATGATGACCACAAATGGAAACATCAGTTCCGTTCTGGCTTTAACTAGGAGGGAGTACTAACTAAAATAGTCTAGAACAAAAGTCTCCCTTAACTTGAGGCAGCTGAGCCGGGTGTGGTGGCGCATGCCTTTAATCCCAGCACTCAGGAGGCAGAGGTAAGAGAATCTCCATGAGTTCAAGACCAGCCTGAGACTACAGAGTGAATTCCAGGTCAGCCCAGAGAGAGAGAGAGACACACAATAGGAAGGTTAGGGAGTTAAAGGGGTGTTGAAGCCAGACCAGCACCAGCCTGAAACTTTCCCCTTCAAGGAATCATGAGGGCTGGTGGAGAACTGAAAAGGGAAGAACTTTCTCACCAGGTGATTCAACAGTCATTCCACGCTCAGCCTCCTTAATCATGTCCCTGGAATCCCATCCTAGGCTCTGGAAACATCTTAGTATTCTGGGACAGGGTCACAGGAGGATGGGAGATCACACCTCCCCAACAAAAAGGGCAATTCATATCAGATTCTCAAAGCCCAGCATCCCACCCTCAGGGGCTGTCGTCACCACCCAGGTGTTCCTGGCTGCTGTGCCCTTGTCTCAGCCCTCATTGCACCCAGAGTGCAGCACTCACTCCAAAACTCTGGAAATCAGGGTCCTCCTTTTGGTAGTCGGACAGTAGGCTACCATGCACTCAGTTGCTGGGACGCTAGCAGGAGAAAAAGACAGCGCCTGCAGACACAGCTCCCGGGCAGGGGGGGTCTGGTGGGTGTGAAGCCAGCAGCTGGAGGCCGAAGTCCAGGAAGTTGTCCCAGAACCTCCCTCCCCCAACCCCACATTTCTCCTCTCTCAAAAGACCAGTATCCCTAACCCTGCAATAATAGCCTGAGAGCGAGATCTTCAACAGCCCAGTACCAAAGGGAGCAATGTCAAGAAAGATGAGTCAAAGCGGGAATGCCCAAAAACAGGCATGGTGGGGGAGGCGGGGACTGAGCCACCTCCAAACTTGGTCCTTGCCTCCCGGCAGCGAGCGAGCGCAGAGCGCGCGGAGCTCGGCCAGACCGGCACCTCGCGGGCTCGGCCAAGTTGCAGAAAAGCAAAAGGCAACCCGGGCGCACGGAGCCGCTCGCTCGGGCTTAGCCAGGGACGGTGCTCCGTGCTGCCCGCGCTGCAGGCTTCAGGATGGGGCCGCGATCCGACAATGCAAGGTCTGCAGGAGAAGGACTGGGTGTCCCCTAGGTCGGGGATGAAACCGGACGGGGCGTCCCAGACACCTCCGACTCCGCCAGTATCCAGTGCCTGGGGCAAAGATCCCAACTTGGCGTCTGCAAAGGAGGCTTGTTTTTCGTTGTTTTGTTTTGTTTTGTTTTGTTTTTCATCCCACAAGGAGCCCGTAGGAAAAGTCTGACCAAAAGAAAACTGGAATTGAGCGCGAGCGAGAAGGGCAGGGGAGCGGGCGCCGCCAGCTTTTACCTTTTCTCTTTATTCTGTTTTCGGGATTTGTGCAGGAGTCCGATGAGCACCACGGCGGCACGGATCCCCGCCTTTCGGCAGTGCATCCTCCCGGCCGGCTGGGACATGGCGAGGCCGCCGGCGGTGCCCGGCCGCGCCCTCGCCCGCCGCGCGTCCCCGCCGCCCCGGCTCCGCGCGCTCCGCGCTGCCCGCGCCCCGGCCGCCGCCGCCGCCGCCGCCCTCGCCCGCCTCGCATGGGCCCCGCCCCGCCTAGGTGCGCCCGGGGGTCAGGTGACCGCGCGCTCGCTTCCCGGCGACCTTCAGCGTCTCCTAGGGGCCCGCGGAGCCCGGCGTCGGCTCCCCGGCCGCGGGCACAGCCGACGATCGCTCGGGGCGCGGCCGATCCGCGGCTCCCGGGCTCCGGCTTAGAAGCGCCGCCCGCGCCCCGACCCCGCCCCGGCCCCGCCTGCCGCGCCCGGGCCACCCGTCCCCGCGCCCCCGGTCGGTCCTCGTCTCTGCCGGCCGGCCCTGGGCTCCCTCCCCGGGCACAGGCGTCTGGCGTCAGCCCGGACACTTCGAGGCGGTCACAGGCTTTGCAGCCGGGAGGGAGAAGGAGAAGGGAAGAAAGAAAAAAAAACGTGCACGGAGAGGAAACGCGTCCCTGCCAGAGCGCCGAGGCTTCCCCCGCCCCAGGGTGCAGCTCCGAGCGGTCACCGAGGGTCTCCCCTTCCCCACCCCGGGTCCGCGAGCCACGCACGGCTCCTGATAACATGTGCTTTCGGGGCCAGGGAGCTGACGCTACAACCGGGTCAATGATCAACTTCACCGCCACGCGCCTCCGCCCGCACCCACGGCGGCGACCCTCGCAACCCCGGCACACAGCGTGCGCGCCCCATCTCCCAGTGACTCAAGGTCACAACAGCGCCGGGCCTCCTTAGAGTCCCATTCCCCATCACCCCCACTTCTGTTTGCTGCTGAGCCTCCCAACCCCCTCTAGCCCCTCAAGCATAACTAACCGCTTTGCCCCCTAGGGGAAAGGAACGGGCAGGGGGCTGGAGGGAATTAAAACAAGCCAATTAGTCCATCTTTGGAAACAGTCCTGTTGGGGCCAAGAGGTCCCTGAGGCAATTTGCCTTTTTTTTTTTTTTCCTGCAGTCTGGTGTTCAAGCAAACAAAAAACCCAGGCTAGGAAGTGGGCTCCGGAGCGGGGAGGGGGCCTGGCAATAAATTCCAAGGCCCTTAGGCTTCAGCTCTGCCTCTTCAGAAAGCACAGCTTCTGGCTGCCATGGGAGCTGGGGGGGTGGAGAGAGGGGAGCCCCAAAGTGGTTCCAAAATGCACCTGGTCTATTTTTGAAGCATCCATTAGCAATGGCCTTGGGCCCTCCTGGGCCGCCTAGCTGGTGGGGGAATCACAGATATAGTCGTGGACATCTATTTATAACCAGATTGGAGTGACCCAGGCCCCCATCCCTGGGACCGGCAGCAGCAGGCTACAAAGAGCACACCTGGAGTGACTTCGAATCCGTCTGGGAAGGCGGTATTCTCTGTGGAGAAGTGGAGAGAGCCCCAGGGCTGGGCTCTGGACCTCTTGAGCCCCCAGTATCACTCAGCACCTCCAGGTTAGCTGATGGAAAGCTCCAACTAGGGGACAGCTAGGTGGCTGGCAGGCTGTAGATGTATCCCAGCAGGCTACAAGGACCCGCCAGCACAGAATCCCAAGAGAAAGTTGGTCATCCCCCTCCCCCCCCCAGCTGCTGAAAGTAGGTAGCTGCCACCCATCCCTCCCTCACTGCCTACAGCTAATTCTGGTCAAGTGCTCAGCTAGGCACAGAGACTGAAGGTGCTAAACCCTTCCATCAAGCAGCTTCCTCTCTTCATTCCTGTTTGGAGGTTCCGGGCCCTTTCAGCTTCTCCCAGAAGAAAGTAGAAGAGTCCTTGCTGTAGATAGAAGCTTACAACCTTCATCCCCCTGCGAACCTGATCCTCCACACCTACCTAAAAGGCAGATGTTTCCTAAGGATGGGAGAACCCTTGTCACAGGCTTTGTCACAGGATCCCTCTGCTGAACAACTATGCCAGCACCCACAGCCCACCACACCCATGTCCCACCAAGGAAACACCAAAAGACAAGGGAACCAATGGAAGAGGACCTAATGTCCATCTCTGCCAGGCCCACCAGCTCACCAGCATTTATTTAACATGATACTTGCAGCTTCTTGAGGGAGAAATGGAAGCTATCCATCCTTGGCCAGAGCAAACAGGCCGTTGCTAATTGCTAACAGCTAACACACACCTTACTGCAACTGATATCACATCCAACTGGCATGCGCAGTGGCCCAGCCAATGGATACCCAAAATGGACCGTTCCCATGCCACCTTCACAGTTTAGTCTTAACAGCATACTGCTCAATTTTTTACTCATTTATTTGTTTTCATTAAATCAACTGGCAGTTTTATTTAACGTTAAAAGAAGGCATTATTAAGACCCTAAATGAAAAGCTACGGTCATTTGTGATCAATACATTGGGAAAAAGTACAGATTTGTTAAAAACTACCTCCACTCTGTTCTCTGATGCAGCAAGCCTCGCTGAAGAAAAACAGGAGTGTGAGGTGTCAGCCAGACATTTGCACCCAACTAAGACATCGTCCCTGAAGAAATCACAGTGTGAAAGGGAACAGTTTCCACATCAGCTGTTCCAAGGTGTTCTAAGGCGTGGCCATGGGCAGGCCGCACACATGCAGTAAGAACATAGGAAATGAGACCATCCAGCACAGGGCAGAGGCTTCCAAGGCCCCGCACACCCCCGCAGCATCCTCACTCACAGTCCCCCAAAACACAGTGCCAGGCAACTGACAGCCTGGGGAAACACCAAGGCTTGTGGGGCCTGGGTGGGAGTCCAGCGGGCAGGGCAGGCAGCTGCACAGGGTCTCCTGGGGACCCAGTGGGTGAAGAGGGACAGACACCAGGCTTGGTCCTGAAGAAGAGGGCTTCTGAGACATCCGTGTGAAAGCAGGAACCAGCCCTCGCCATCAGCACCCCTGGTCTCTGAGCAGCTGCCCATGCTCCCTCCCTGCCCACCCCACCTTGGACCACCAAGTGCCACCACGGCCCTGCAGCAAATCGACTTCGTCCTGTTGGCTGGGCTGAGGAGGTGGGGGCGCAGGGGGCAGACCACATATTCCCCAGTTCATGCCCGGTCCTCCTGGATCTCCTGGATCATGCAACCTTTGGAGCAAGGTAAGAGGTTTAAACGTACAATCCAAACAGGACGGCACCTCCATTCTCATGCTCAAAGCATCGCACCCCAGGCTTCTGCGCGCACTGACTCCTTGGCAGGTGCGCCGCGCCCTCTGCTGGACCCCAGCACGGTTGCACTTCTGGGAGACTCCAGGAAAAGAAGGGAAGGAAGACAGAGGGGTGGGGAGAAGACTGAGAAGGTCATTCGAGGTGGGAAGCAGTTTCCATTTTGAAATGAGAGAGACACATGTGGGAAGACATTTTGCCAACACGCTAAGTCTCCTCCCAGCTCCTAACAGCCCCTCGCAGAGCTGTCAACCAACCCCACAGTGACAGCCCCAGGAAAGGTCTGGAAAAGCCTCAAGAACAGGCCTTCCCATCCACAGCCAAAGGTCCATGAAGCAGAGGCCCTGAAGGCAAACCGACTGGAGTCTCGGATAGGAGTGGCATTTCCGAACTGCACTGCACGGAAAGGAAACCACGCAGAGGAAACCCACAGAGCCCACTTCATTGTGGCATCCAGCCCGGGCACATTCCTGGGTGCCCGGAGTCTAGGCAAAGTTTGCAAGGTGTAATTTCCATCAGAACTCCAGATTTCCTGCTCAGGGGGTGCCAAGGGGTTAGAAGGAAGAGAGGCGTTCTGAAAATACTGTTTAGCTTACTGAAGATATTTCAACTATTTTTCTCTTTTGGTTCATATTTGGATTTTTGCTAAGCTGCACGACTGTGGAAACATCTGAATGGATTCTTCCGAGAACCAAAGTTCTGATGAACATGGAGTTGTTTGGGGAGGCTGGGTTTTTTTTTTTTTCTTTCTTTCTTTCTTTCCTTGGGGGTGGGGGGTTACAAAGAGACTAGCCGGGGTCACTTCAGAAAATCAGGAACTGACATAGGCAGGTAGTCTCACACCCCTGGGCCCCATCTCCCTGGTCACAAACCTCCAGCAAAGCCCCTCCAAGCAGAGTTTCCAGGGCTGAGAGGCAAGGCGGAGAGAAGCTGTCCCCATAATATTAGTAACACTGCTTAGCAACACCCTTCGAAGCAGGAGCTGGCAGACTCCAAAAACCTAATCCTCCTGGCTCTACAAAAACAGAGTGGATTCTTAGACGTGGATTATTTATATACTGCTTCATATGCCCAGACACAGTCTGTGCCTCAGTTGTCTCGGGAATGATGAATCACATTTAAGTGAGATGTTTTGAGAAGCGAAACTTGGAGTTTGCTTGCTTGCTCTTAGTATAATGATCCTGGCTAGAAATTTCTTTAAAATATCTACCTTTTGTTGTTGTTGTTTGTCTGCTTGTTTTCAAGGTAAGGTCTCACTCTAGCCCAGACTGACCTGGTACTCACTCTGTAGTCCCAGGCTGGCCTCATGGCGATCCTCCTACCTCTGCCTCTCCCAGACAGCTGGGATTAAAGGCATGAGCCACCACTCCTGGCCATGGTTGTCCTTTTTAAAGGCAGGGTTACTGCAACCTTTTTATGGTGACTCAAAACCATTCTTATCAAGATGAACTTTCTGTAGTGAAGTAAACCAACAGGCTGTTGAGGGGAGAGGCTCCTCCTCCAAGCCTGAGCTTCTTGGTTCCCAACAACTATCACAAGAAGACACTAGAGTGAGAAAATAAACACACACACCCTACAGGCAGACTAATCAAAGTAGTTTCACATCCAAATTTTACTAGTTGCTTGTATCAGGCTAAGAAATAAAGACATGGGCTGGGTAGTGCATGCCTTTAATCCCAGAACTCAGGAGGCAGAGGTAGGAGGATCTCCGGAAGTTCAAGGCCAGTCTGGGACTACAGAATGAATTCCAGGTTAGCCTGGGCTGGAGTGAGACCCTACAAGAAAAGAAAGAGAAGAAAGAAAGAAGGGAGGGAGGGAGGGAGGGAGAAAGGAAAGGAAAGGAGAGAGGGAAGGAAAGAAAGAAAGAAAGAAAGAGAGAGAAGGAGGGAGGGAAGGAAAGAAAGAAAGAGAGAGAGAGAGAGAGGCCGGGCGTGGTGGCACACGCCTTTAATCCCAGCACTCCTGAGGCAGAGGTAGGAGGATCACCGTGAGTTCAAGGCCACCCTGAGACTACATAGTGAATTCCAGGTCAGCCTGGACTAGAGCGAGACCCTACCTCGAAAAACCAAAAAAAAAAAAGAGAGAGAGAGAGAGAGAGAGAGGGAGAGAAAAAGAAAGAGAAAGAAGGAAAGAAGGAGTTGGGCTGAACTCCTCAGTCTCTATAAATATTTGAAACATCCTCAGTAAGCCAAACAACATAATACTACTACGATCCTCCTGGGGTTACTGTAAGGGTAGAACGCACAAAAACTTGTTATAGAAATATGTTATAGAAATGTGTAAAGCTTTTTAAAAATATTTATTTATTTATTTGCAAACAGAGAGAGATAGATAGAGATAGCAAATGGGTGCACCAGGGCCTCCAGCCACTGCAAACAAACACCAGATGCATGTGTCACCTTGTGTATCTGGCTTTATGTGGGTACTGGGGAATTGAACCTGAGTCTTTAGGCTTTGCAGGCAAGTGCCTTAACCACTGACCCATCTCTCCAACCCTAAAGCAGGTTTATTCCAAGTAGCCAAAGTCTGAAAGTAGCCCCACGTGTTGATCAATAAACTGCGGTGTGTCCACTCAGTGAATCTCACAGGGCAGCAAAAGGAACATTCATCAGCACAGCTATGTGGGTTCAAGACCATCCGGAGCAGTGGAAAGAAGGCAAACAGGAAACATGCATGTCCTGTGGCTCCTTCTGGTAAAGCACCAATGTAAAGCTGGGCCCAGAAGCATGTGCCTGGAATCCCAGCACAGAGCAGGTGGAAACTGGAGGGTCCCAGAGGCTTACTGGCTAGTGGAGTCAGTGAGCCCCAGATTCAGTGAAAGACTGTCTCAAAAGGAATAAGGAGGGATGGAGAGATAGCTCTGCAGTTAAATGCACTTGCTTGCAAAGCCTTCTCGGTAACATAGTAAGACCTTAAGACTTTTTAGAGTGAGACCCTCCCTCGAAAAACCAAAAGAGGGCTGGAGAGATGGCTCAGCGGTTAAGGCACTTGCCTCTGGTGCCTAAGGCCCTGGGTTCAATTCCCCAGGACCCACATAAGCCAGACCCACAAGGTGGTGGCCCTGGTGCGCTCTCTCTCTCTCTCTCTCTCTCTCTCTCTGCTTGAAAATGAATAAATAAAGTATTTAAAAAAAGAAGAAGAAAGTGCATGCAAAGGGGGATTCTAGAACACAAATCGGTGGCTGGAGAGATGGCTCAGCAGTTAAAAGTGCTTGCTTGCAAAGCCTGACAGCCTGGGTTTCCCCAGCACCCATGTAAAGCCAAATGCACAAAGTGGCACATGCATCTGGAGTTCATTCTCAGGCGTGCCCATACTCACTCTCTCTCTCTCTCTGTCTCTCTCTCATTTAAATAAATATTTTAAAAAGAAGAATGAAGATGTAGAGTGGATAAAAGAATAGGTGAAATAAAAACAGCAGAATGGCTGTGCGTGGGGATACAAAGCCCAAGAGGCTGAGGCAGGAAGACTGTGAGTTGACATTAGCCTGGTTAACTAGCAAAACCCTGTCCCAACAAATAGAAAAAGAAAACTGAGCCTTTAGCCTCGGCACTGGGACACTGAGGTAGGAAGGTGACTGTGAGTTAGAGGCCAGCCTGAGCTACAGAGTTCCAGGTTAGCCTGGGCAAGACCCTGGGGGGAGGAGAGTGGTGATGGCTGAAGCTGGGTGGGGAGATGGGAACTCCTGGTACCAGTCTGGTTACTTGGCAAAGGAAATGTTCACAGTGGGGCAAAGGTCACTCATGATAGTTTCAGGAATTGTGATTTTCGTGGTGCTCTCTAGTTTTCGTCTCACAAATTTTATGGAAGGACTATGTGTGAATTTTTGCAAATAAAAAGACAAGGGCTGTGAGTGTGCAGCTCAGTGGTAGAGCATTTGCCTAGCAAGCATGAGACCCTGGGTTTATCCCCCACGTGGTTATATAATAAAAACAGGGCTGGAGAGAAGGTTCAGTAGTTAAAGGGGTTTGCTTGCAAAGCCTGCCAACCAGGGTTCAATTCCCCAGCCAACCCACGTAAAGCCTAAGGGCATTGGTTTATGGCAGCAAAAACCTGGTGCACATTCTCCACACACACACACACACACACACACACACACACACACACACATAAATAAATAAATAAATGAAAAATTTAAAAATAAACTAGGAAAGGAGGGAGAGAGGAAGGGAGGAACAGAAGAGAATATCAAAACCTTTAAATGAGGATGCATGCCAAAGCACCCTGCCAATGGTGGTATGTAGCCTTACCCGGCTTTCCCTGTGGTCTGAACTATTCTTTCTCCCTGATTGGTCCCTACAGAAACTCTGGGCTGGGCACTCCTTTCCGGAAGGAAGCTGCCCCTTCTTCTTGGGTGGGATCAAAGCCTTTCTGCTTAACCACAAGTTTCCTCACCACAGACCCTGCACTCTAACTCACTGAAGTGTTAATGGGCTCCTTCCCACCCTGACATTAAATCCTTTTAGCCTGAGGCAAACATAAAACTAATCTCTGGTGGTGACACACCCTCCAGAGCTTTCTAAGTTTTCTTCCAAACCTACTTTTCCCAGACCCTCTGGGGAAGTTCTGCCAGCTGTCTGACCTGCACTGCTCCCCGCTGTAAGAAGTAACTTGGGGGAAGGAGTGATTTCTTTGCTAAGGTACTAAACCTCCCCAAGTGCCAAAGTGGCTTCGGAATCTGCAGTCAAACATTTTCCTTTCACTCAGGCTCTGACGCTTTCCTTCCATCCATTTTTCTCGGCTGCCTCAGTCCTCCTTACTCACTGCTACCAGGCAAAGACCTCACAGAAAAGTAAATCATTCCACCCCAGAGTTTCTTCACAGAAGCCAAAGAGGTCCTTTGGTGACACAGGAATAGCTCTGAAAAGGTATCCCCCTCCCCTTTTTCCCCTTTTGTAAAAAATGAAACAATGGGCTAGAAAAATGGCTCAGTGGTTAAAGGCACTCGCTTGCAAAGCTTGGAAGTCGATGTTCGATTCCCCAGTTCTCACGAAAAGCTAGATGCACAAAGTGTCTGAAATATTTTGCAGGGCCCAGAGGCCCAGGTACACCTATTTCCTCTCTCCTTGCAAATAAATAAATAAATAAATAAATTTTTAAGCCTCTACATCAGTCCACATTGGTAAACAGCCAATAGAGGCAGAGGCTTTTCGGAGATCAGGTCCATCCAGTGTGGTGTGGTGTGGCCATGGACTTCAGAGGCTACCCCTTTCTACCTAGGGAAGGTCTTCCACAGCAAACGGGAACAGGGGACGGGATCCTGACACCTAGCCTAGACACAAATGAACACAACTGTCTGTCAACTTATCTTCGCCACAAGATCATCTTGCTTGCTTTG
>PVHP010052222.1:0-11176 GCA_004024765.1 Zapus hudsonius
TGGGGGAGATTATCCAGTGGCATGGCCAGGAGAACCTGGCTGAATACTAGGCTATCCATGGTCCCCTGTCACAAGGACGGATCCAGACGACCCATGGAGGAGGTTATCCAGCAGAGTGGGGAGGGGAGGGCAGCGGGGAATTGGGGATAACAACTCATTGTTTGCCCACTAAATGTTGTAACTCATTATGGACAATAAAAAAAAGATAGCATGTTTTTGTTTTTGTTTTTGTCTCCTTGTCCCCTTGAAGAGAGGCAATGGGCAGTTTGTTATAAAATTGCCCTGTGTTAAGTGGAAACCTTGGGGCTGTATTGGAAGCTGAATGTTTCAGCTAAAACGGCAATGGAGAAAAAGAAGCAGGAGATTCTTGAATCAGAATCATGCCTGATTCACAGTTCTCATTGCTGAAAAGAAGGTTCATCTCTTTGGAACACTGATTCTGGGACCAGAAATTTGGGGTGTCCTCTGTACAGGAGCTTGGGTCCAAAATTTTGAGCTTTGTCCCAAATCTAAGAAGACACATAGTCCTCTCTATGTGTTTTCTTGAAGCAAGGAGAGTCCCCTTCAGGAAGTCCATGCTACACCCGAAGGGGCTAGTTCCCAAGCTGGACTTCTCCAGACCTCCCCATTGTGGGTCTCATATCACAGCATATGAGGGCAATGGAGGCAATGATTAGACTTGAAGTGTAGAGGCTACACATACTCTTGTCTTAACTCCTCTAGTCACTCATCTTGGGGGTGGCTCGGGACCTCATTTCCATTTCTCCCTTGTTGGGAGTCTTGTATGAAGGTCGTCAGTCTTTGCATGTTTCAGGGTGGCTTTGGAACTATGACTCTATTGCTTCCTTCTCTTAAGGGGAATATATCATAATTATTTTAAATCTAGTTATGTAAGGCATGGTTAAATACCATGTGCTGAGATCAAGAATGTCACACCCAATAAATCCTAAGACATATTATATTTCTTATAAAAGGAAATTGTGCCCATTTCTTTCTTGTGTCTTTCTCATCATCTTCCTTCATCACTTACTCATTACATTCTGTGATCCTTTCAATCTCCCTCTGCAATCCTTTCTATAATTCATTCAATTTTTATTGAGAGAAATCCCTCTTTAACAATGTCCCTTTTTAGTACCTTATAAAAATACCATTATTTTCCTTCATTAAAGTTCCACTTAAATCCTCCTTATTAAGCACATCATAACACATCTAGCATTTATAATTTCCTCTTATCCCCATTATATAGAGCCACTGTTGAGCCATGAATTGAAAAGGTAAGTAACCATAGAAGGAAGGAAAAAATTGATGTCAGGTGTTTTCAATAACTCAATCATCAGATTTCCTTAAGAACAGCTCTGTATTCTATGCAAGCCTAATGTTTGAACCTGTTTAAATATCCTTTTTCCTTAAACCAAGGGTTGATTGATCTAGTTAGTACTAGAGAGTTAGGAGTCATCGAGCCAAAAACTGTAACTGGAGTGATCAGGTCCAGTGACAGCAGTGGTCAGTTTAGTTTTTTTCACAAGCAAAAGAAGAGTTTCACTGTGTTTTATAAAAACTTAGGCTAGAAAATCATTTAGTACTTAAAGCTGTCCTGTGGCAGTCACTCTTTTCCTAAAGCTTGCTGTGACCAGTCTTTTTGACAGAACCCAAAATTACTTTTCTTATTAGAAGAGACCAAGCAAATACCTTTGGAAATCATTATTTCTAGTATAGAAATTTATAACTGGAGCTTTTACCAAAATTTAGAAGTAGATCCTTTTCTTCCTAAGTGCCAAATGAGTATAACCATTGATAAGTACCTGTAACCGTTGAACACCCTGATCCTTAATAGGCTTATAAGTAAAACACTTTTTAGGGGTATTCTCACCCCTCTTTTTTATTTATAAGCAAGCAGAAAGCATAGCATTTACAGTAGTCAATATCTCTAACCATTGAGAAATAGATGAGAAAAAAAAACCTTGCATCTTTTTTCTTTTTGACTTAGTTTACCCATATAATCATGGACTTTAAATCATGCACCATAAAGAAGATATAAATCCCCCTGTGTTATTATTTCCCTTACATTCATCATTAACCAGAGGGCCAGTATGGTTTATGAGGAAGTGTTAGGCAATATATCTGCTTCTGGCTCTGTCCCCAAAAGAGCTCTGTTTTGGAGACAGAATCAGGCTGAGCACATTGGTGTTTGTCTTTTTTATTGTTTAGCCCATGATTGAGAGCTGGCACAAGTAGTTAGCTTTTTTAGAAAAACTGGCATCCAACACATATTTGTCTATAGAACTTAGTTTCTAATCCTTTATAGAATTTAGAGAAATTGTACCAAATTGACTTACCTTTTATCTAATAGTATAAAATATATATTCTAATATTAGCAGAATTAGACATTTCTTTGTATGTAACATCTCTATGAATGTAACTAAAAAACTGACAACCATATAATACTTATCAGCACATATTTATAGATTTTATAATCTAAGGATATATCCTGTTAATAATTTTATGATTTACATTTTGAGAGTATATGCAAAACATAATGAACTCTGAGACAAGTCATACTTAACACATTTACCATATCTTAGAATGATTTGTTACCTTTAAAACCTTTGAATATATCTGACAAGTCACCCTTAGCAGAATTTTCAAAACTGATTGAGGTTAACCTGAGAAAACAAAAGTCTGTATCATAGTTAAAATCAGAACATTGTACAATCAGAAAAGTGCCCTTGAATAGCCCAGAAGGGGGAATCTTTTTATTTGCCCAGTAAATATATCTGTCACTGCCCTGCCTGAGCTCTGTAAAAATAAGAATATCACATGTATCATGAGGTTTAACTAACTTTGAATAAATGTTTTGTAGACAAAAAAAGCTTCACAAATTGATTAGAAGTCAAATTAATTGAATTCAAATGTGAGCAATTTCTGTACCTATCTTTTCTTATTTATCAAGAATTTAAAAGTTTTTATTTAGCTGAGCATGTCTGGGGGGCTTTGTCCTTTAAAGCCAAATGTGATCTTAGTAATCAGCTCAGGCAGCTCAACATGGGGGAGGGACCTCACAGCCTCACCATATTGAGGTATGCAGAAATGTTGCTGCTCAGGGCAGGGAATGCAAGTTGGAAGAGAAAATAGTTTTCTTATTCTTTATTTAGGCAAAAAGGCAAAACCCATAAATTACATAAAAAAGAGGCAAAACCCCAAAATTATCCAGTAGAAAAGGTAAAAATCAGTTTCTCAAGCCACTTTTCTCTTTCAAACAAAAGGCTGCTTGTACTACCTGAGAGGAGCCCTCTAACCTGTTTGATTTCTTTCTGGTTGTCCTTTGTCCCCAGCCACAGGGGGCTGGATTTGGATATAGGAGAAAGGGGAAACATTTTTTTCCTTTTCTTTTCCCAAAAAGCTATGAAAATTGAAATAAAGAATTGCAAAAAGATTTTCTGGAATATTGTATTCCCAGTCAATACACCATCTTTAGTGGGGTGAGCTGGGGTTTACAATTTAGATAAAGACCAGCAAAAATTCCAATACACCCCAGAATTTAAGGAGTACCTGAATTCTTTTCTACAAAGTTAAAGAATTAATTCTCCCCCTGCCTGGATTGTTTAAAAAGCCATGTGTGGAAACTTATTTAATAAATAAAGTCATAAGCGAAAAAAGAATCAAAATCATAGAAAACAAGATATTAAGGTACAGTGGGAGACTTTATTATTTAAGGGAACATAGGGAGTTACAGAGTTGTCCAGCCACCAGTGTGGGAAGAAAAACATGGAGAGTTTAACAGAATTTATGCTGTTTAGCTAAACAAAGATAAAAAGAAAAGATAACAGAGAGCTCCCATCATAAAAAGGAACGGTTCATGTGGGGAAAATCTAGAGCCTTCCCTCACCCCAGCCATTAGGACCACATTGTATATCTGGCTTTATGTGGGTTCTGGTTAAACAAAATTTGCTTTGTAAGCAAGCACCTTTAAATGTTATGCCATTTCCCCAACCCTTAATACCTGTTTTTTTTTTAAAAAATAAACTATTCATAGCTCAGCCATTAGGCTGGGGTAGGGGAAGGCCTTGTCTTTCTAAGGCCTTGAGATTAAGAGTTTCTTTTGCTGGCTTGCCATATGGGGAAGAGAGCCTTTGTCCTAGGGAAGTTAATTATAAGTTCCCATAGGTGTGTCAGAGAGACAGCTGATTGGTTGATACCTGACCAATCAATTTTAGCACCTAGGTTTTAGCTCTAGATAAACACCTCCCACTCAAGGGGAGGGTGTCTCTGGAGAGTGCCTGAAGTTTCAAAATCTAAGCACATGAATGAGCTAGAATCAGAGCAAACATTGTGTGGGTATAATCAAGAGGTAGAGATCTGCGCAAATGAAATATCTGAATATTTGGCACTAAGTAATCAGAGAAAAAAGACCTGTGGAGAATGAGCTCTGAGTCCATGTACACATTCTCTGCATATTGTTGGCTGAAAAGTGGCCTGCAAATACACAGGGATATACTACCTATTTGAAAATTTTTCTCTGGGGAGACACAAGTACACATCTATTCATCTCCTATAGAACAAAGACCACAGAGCAAATCATGATTGCACCAAAAGCAGTTTTGTTGAACCACTGACTTCATTGTGGTTACTTGCAGAGCAGGGTAAGGAGTTATTTACAGGAGCATGGATGACTCAAAGCATCACCAAAACACAACCTCCCAAATAGGTGACAACCCATGGAAACTGCATTTCTGGAGCACACTGCACACCACCTTCTGAGAGTTAGCTGATCAGAGTCTCTCCCCAGCAGTTGTTTACTCTCTATCTAACATTAGAAAGGGGTCTTGCAACCTTTTAAATCTTAGCTTTCCCAGACTTGTTGATCTCCTGAGTCTCCTAAGTCTCCCTCCCCCCCCACAGGAGGGACGTTTAAAGCAGAGAAAGTTGCTACACAATACTGATCAGAGTCTACCCCTCAGCAGTTGTTTACAGCTCCTATAACCATGGAGAGTGGTTGTGTGACCTTTTAAGTTTCAGTTCTCCAGATTTGGTGGCTTCCTGAGTGTCCTGAGTCTCCCTCTGACCTCCAGGAGGGAGCTTTTGAATTTACTGGAAAATGCTATACAATACTTCGGCTTATGATATGGCTGCTATGGGATCTTGACAATAGATGTCCTTCATTTCTGGAGAGCTTTAGAGATTTGCATAGCCATGGATAAAAGGTCCACTTAATGCTATGTTGATGTGCCTAGCATCGAGTTGAAAAAATGAGGAAATGCTGTCTTTCAGGAGACAGGACCATGCTCCAAAGAAGGGACTGGTTAAGTATTTCTTTAAAGGGTCAAATAATAAATGATTTAGGTTTGTGGATGATATATTTTTTTCTCTTCTTTTTTATCCTTACTCTTATTTCTTTGAACTGTTCCTTGTTAAGACCATTTTAATATTTTTAATATTTTATTTATTTCAGAAAGAAGAGAGAGAGAAAGAGAGAGAGAATGGGTCTCTTGTGTGGGGAGCCGTTCAAGCCTTAAGATGCGTCAATATTTGTTTTGAAGGTCTCTGCTCTTCCTCCTACTAATTAATGCTAAATTCCTATTTTCTGCCAAACCTCTCTTCCACCTGCAGGTTTTTCTCCTAGAGATCATGACCCCTGCTGTGACCGAGTCACCTAGCAACAAGGTTGCTAATTCCCAGCAACCACCTTGCTCCTCCGAATTTAAGGCTTTGCCTGCTTGCATTAAATTGAGTTTGATCAGAATTCCGTCTTGCGCCATCTCTCGTGTCTCTTGTTCCCACCCATTCTCATCCCTCCTCCTAGGGCTCGCTGTGATGACCCGCGGGCGAGTAAGGGCACTCTTGTAAAGGAACTCCATAAATATGCACCACATTGTATATCTGGCTTTATGTGGGTTCTGGTTAAACAAAATTTGCTTTGCAAGCAAGCACCTTTAAGTGTTAAGCCATTTCCCCAACCCTTAAGACCACTTTTTTTTTTTTTAAAAAAAGAAACTATTCATAGCTCAGTGGTATACAAAGAAGCCCAAGTAGTTGGCTGTCTTCCCCAGAGACCAGCTGTTTAAATTTTGGGTCATGATTCCATAAAAATTCTTGTAATTCATCTTAGAGGTCATTAAAAAATTTGACAACAGCAAACTTTTTCTGAATGTGCAACCACAAAAATAATTAAATATCAAATCTGTAATGAATTTGAGGTGTTTCTTGAAGTATTTAACCATGTCGTATCAATCACACAACCCCGCTGGATGGTGAGTTGTGAACCCAGCTCACTGTGTATTGCCCATGCTATCTTACCATGCAACACCAGTGAAGGCTACCTAAAAACTTTGCCTCAGATTCGGGGCTTTTGTATGCTATGAATTACAGCTTTTTAGTGTCCTTACAAATTTTTAATGCCCTCATGGAAGCATGGTATAAAGATGTAAAAAAATACATTTAATATTTTCCTATCACTGTTCATCATCATCTATCAAATTAATATGTCTTTGGATGTATTATATAGTAGCATAGTCAGCCACATGACACTGGGATGAATCCTCAACCCAGGCACAGTTTTTGGGAGGAAAGGATTTATTTGTAGCTATAAATGCAGGGAAAGTTCCATAACAGTGAAAGAGGCTGGCCCTCTTTCACAGGACCAAGCAGAGAGAGAAAACCATCACCAACATCATACACACAGAACAGCAAACAGGCAGGAGGGGTGAGAAGAGAACTTTTTAAATTTTATATAGCTGTAGGGTGGGGTCTTTACACAACACTTCCCAAGTCTCTGGAATTTCCTTCCTGCACTGCCCACAGAGGAAAGGATATTTAGTTCTATCTTCTTTACATCTTGCCACCTATTGATAGGCTTCCTTCCTGCAATCATCCTCAGAGACCTACCCAACATAATTAAAAAGATCAAGTTGACAACAAAACCTAACCATTACATATAGGAATACTTTATTTGAAAAACTGGGATTTAAATAGGTGATTTAAACTTCATAAGAATTGTAAATAAATTTTGGCTTGGGATTAAGACAGAATTTCGAACAATTTCCAAAATTGCCTTGACCATACGTTCATCATTTTGTACTATGTTTTTCATGTGAAGTGGCAGTATTAGCACCCATAATTTTAAAATCAAACTATTGATCAATTTTAAAAAATATAAAAGATGTTTTATGTCTTGTATATCAAATATTCAACCAAAATTTAATTGTTTATGTAAAAATAAATCATCACTTTAATTTCTTCAAGATGAAAAATGCTTTCATCTCAAATAAGTGAAAAAAATATGCAGAGTAAAGAATTGTTTTTTAAAAAAGGTCTTGATTTTATTATTGCTATTATTGTTTGGTTTTTTTTGTTTGTTTTTTTTAAGGTAGGGTCTCATTATAGCCCAGGTTGACCTAGAACCAACACTGTAGTCCCAGGCTGGTCCCATATTCACAGCAATCCTCCTAAATTTTTCTCTTGAGTGCTGGGATTAAAGGTGTGTGCCTACATGTCTAGCTTTTGATTTTTTTATACATATTTGATTTGTTTACTTATTTTACTTACCTTTATATCTGGGGTAATGTAATAATTCTTAGGCAAAAAAGTTGTGAGTAGGAAATGTTTAAGAAGCCCTGTCATAGAGTAATAACTAAGAGAGACTGACAATAATACGAATTTATAAAAAATATTTTTATTTCTTTGCAACTATAAGGAGGAGTGAATGAGACACACACAGAGAGAGAATGGGTACACGATTGCCTCTAACTGCTGCAAAGAAAGTCGAGATGCATGAACCATATTTTGCATCTGGCTTTATGTGAGTACTAGAGAATCGAACCAGGGTTGTTAGGCTTTGCAGGCAAGTGCATTAACAGTCAAGCCATTTCTCCTGTCCCAAGAATGTTTTAATATCCATTTTAAAATTCTTGGTTAGAGAGGGGTCAAGATGACGCCAGCACAGGTATATTAGAATAACTAGGGTAGGAAATGTAATAGAGAGATCTTGAAACTCACTTTCTGATCAGAAAAAAAAAAAAAAAAAACTATAGTTAGCTGTACTAGAGGCTCGAGAGAGTGTAGGGCACCTGGCATGGACAGCACCAGTGGGCTGGTTTCCAGCTGTGGCAGTGTCCTGCAAACCGCTGCTCAGGTGGAGCTGGGAGACTGAAATTGGTGGAGCGAGATCAGTCTAGCAGAGCAGCAGGAGAGCTTGCCACATCTGAACCAGACACCACAGTTACTTGCCAGGGAACCCACCACAACCGCATCCACACAACTGCTGCCAGCCCACCTGCCACTGACTCCAGCGACCCCACTCCAAGTGGGACTGTGTCCACAGCTCCAGCAGCCTGTGCTAATGTGTGCCACAGGACTGGAGGAAAAGCCTGCAGAGGAGACGTTCTTCCCAGAGGTCAAAACACTTATAAAGTCTGTGGAGTGGTGCTGAGGAAGGGTGCTGAAGAAGGGTGCTGAAGGGGTGCGCAGAGTATGGGAGGGGCACAGAGAATCGGAGGGGGAGGTGAGGGAGCTGTGTGTGGAAGCAGGTTGGGCCCACCAAGAACTGGGCCAAGGAGAGCCTAGATGCTAGAGGCTCTGCCCCTACTGGTGGACCTGCTTGCTGCAGTTAGGTTGCAGGTGGGTGAACAATCACTGGGCTCTTTTTTTATTTTTTTAAATTGGTTTATTTATCTCTTACACCAGGCTTGTACCTGTTTTTCTTTCTTTTTCTTAATATTTCAAGTGGTTTAATTTTCTCTAATATCAGGCTTGCACCTGTATTTCTTTCTTTCTTTTTTTTTTTTTTTTTTACAAATAAAGGAATTTGAGAACAGTGATTATAAGACCAAATCAAGGCTCTCACTGGGCTCTTGAGTCTGGGTGCCTGGGGCTGGGTTTGAGTATGGAATCAGCACATTGCCACCAAGTAATGGGCCGAGGAGGGCCTAGAGCCTAGAGTCTCTGCCCTAGTGGGGGATGTAGCATTCCAGATCTGCTTGTGGCAGGCTGCTGAAAATGACTGGGTCCTTGAGTTTGTTGTTCTGGAGCTGTTTCTATGGCTGAATAGAAGTCGGGGACAGGGATCCATGTGGTAGCTATAAAAATAAGCAATCATGTACAGAGGGATCCAGATGGGTAAAGATCTGAGTCTGTCTCTGGGCAGGATACCCTGACAGGAAGGATCTCTGTTTAAGGTCAAAATTGGTGATCATTTGTTGGGCCCCAGCCTTAAACTAAGTTTTAGAATATGGAATAAAGCCACGTGTGGCAGCACACACCTTTAATCCCAGCACGGGTGTGGTGGTACACACCTTTAATCCCAAGAAACCTTTAATCCCAAAATAAGCCTAGATCCCATTTGTTGATACTTTGCTCTGCTCTACTCTGCGGATTGGCTCCCGCCAAAAGGTTTGAATCTTATTGCTTGGGAGAAAACAGCTAAGCAATGAAGCCTCAGGTTAAAAAAGGGCTTTGGGGGCTGGAGTGATTTGAGATCTGCCTAAAAACTTCTCAAAGCTGTGTGTATGTGAGTCTCTGGCTGCATGTTCATCTTTCCCCAATGGAGCCCATCTCCTGCTGGGCAAAGAGACGCAGGCTGGTTCACAGGGGGCCAGAGATCCGTGACTCTCATAAGCCAACATCTGGCGCCTGAACATGGACACAAAGACTGATAAGAGGCCCCCTCTGTGTAATCTGTTCCCTCTTCTTCCCCTTCTGTGGGACCATGCTAAGGGGCATGGAGGATTTAGGGTTTTGCTGAGTCTGGCAGGCTTTTGGGACTGTCTCCTTCTGATAAGGAAGTTTAGGCAAAGTCTGAGGGCCCCTATAAATCTTAGCAATCCTTAACACTCCAGCCCCCAGGCAGGCCACAGATGTGCCCTGAGATAAGCAGGCAATTCAAGGCCTAAATTTAGTCCAGCTGCAATAACAAACCTAAACCATAAGGCTACATTTCCTCTGCTGACATCACCATTCTATACATGTCTGTATGCATGTATAGAGTCATGTAGGCCCCTCAATTTATCTATACAAAATAGGTATCCAAAGGGTACTGGCCCCTACCAAACTCATGGGATGTCCACAGATCGTGCCCCTACCAATCTCCTTGCTTCCTATGCTTCTAACTCTGACTTTTTTCTATATAAACAACTGCTATCTATACAATAAACGAGAACTGCCCACTGCCGCCTTCTCCCAGGCGACTATGCTCTTTGGCTCACAGCTATTCCAAGCCTCTGCTCACCGAGCTCCATGGACGAACAGAGAGTTGATGCATGCTGCAACTTCCCCACTAACCCACGGATCCAGAGCTGGTGACCCAATGTGGGGCAACCTATCCCCAAAGAAGCTTACCGATCCCCAAAGAAGGCAACCAATCCCCAAAGAAGGCAACTGACAGATGCCCAGCAAACAACATCGTAACCACAGCTGGCATCCACCTTCTACAGACTAAGTAGCTGGATCTCTGGAATATGCAGGGAATGTGAGTCTCCCTTCACACAAGGGACATCGACCCCAGGGGGGTATCTGGGGTCAGCCCTCCATGCTCTGAGGGCTGGCAAGTCTTTGTTTCTTTCTTTATCTTAATAGCCTCTCCTTCAGAGGTTGATAGCCTCTCTTCAGGGGTTCGTTTTTCCTCACTTTTGTTTACTTCTCTCAAGTTAAAGAAATGCTGTAAACAGCTATAAGATCTAAGTAAAGCAAAGGTTCACCCATGGGGTACAGAAAACTTGTTATCTAAACAGAGATAGATGGCTAAACTGTGTTTTACCTTTTTCCTAAGGAAAGGCAGAAAACTAGAGCTTCCTGTCTGCTTTCTGCCTGTCTCTATAAGCTAAATAAATAAACAAAACTGCAGCTGCTGGAGTCCAAAGCTGACCTGCTTCTTCTGTAAAGATAAGTTGTTAATCAGGAATGCATTCTTAGTATCCTAGCAACAGAGATCAATAAATTTCTGCTCATTGGCAGAACACCTTTAAAAAATCAACTCTTAATTTTATTTTTAATAAATATACATAGATACTTAAGTTTACCTAAGTTTACTTAAGTTTAATTCAATAGACTTAATTTAAATTAATTTATAAGGCTTTTTCTCTGTATAACAGCTACTTATACAGATGTAAAAGTAAGTTAAGCCTCATGGCACATAAATATCTCTGATATTTATGGATCTGAAACAAAGGAGTTTCCGTTTTAGGTT
>PVHP010052223.1:0-11178 GCA_004024765.1 Zapus hudsonius
AAGATGGGGGGTCAGAAATGGATGGCCTGGCCTGGGGGTAGAGGTGGTCTGACCGCAGACCCTTCCTCTGGCAGGCCTTCCTTGGCTGTCCTTAGTGCTGCTGCCTGGGTTCCTGGTCCCCCCTCATCCTTCAGCCTCCATCCATTTCTCCCCAGTTATGAAATCAATTGTAATCCCAGGGCGTTGAGGGTCAAATGGGTAGCAAGACAACCCGCTCCCGCAGACATGAAGATGACGGTGATGGGCAGCAGATGAGCTGCTCCGATTGGACCAGGCCTTAACTACTTTCTTGAGTTTACCTTGGAAGCTGCCCCAAGGCCAAGGCCAAGGTTTTGGACATTCGGGCATTACTTTTCCTCCTGCTCCCACGTCAACCTCCAAGGCTCCATGCTCTGTCCGAGAGGGAGAGGAGGCTGTGTGTCAGACGGCAGAATGTCCACACACAGAGAAACATGTGGCATTTCGTTTTTGCAAAGCAGGAAACTCAGAGAGCTCCATAGGTATAGCTATAGACTGGGAGTCTGCATGAACTGAGAAGAACCGAGCATCCAGCACTGTGCTCAATGACCTAGCAGTAGGTACTAGGCACCCAGTCCTCAGCCGCTCTCACTTCTGTTGCCAGATAAGGAGTCAGCTAACTCCTGACTGCCTGCGCTTCAGCACCTCTAAAAACTGCTGCCACCCCCTCCCAGGTTCCGTGAATAAAGCCGTTGCTGGGCAAGCGTCAGTACCTGAGTTTGGATCCCCAGAACCCATGTAAAAACTGGACAATGTGGCTGATGTCTGTAATCCTGGCATGCCTAGAGTGACAAGAGAGGCAGAGATAGGAGAATTTTCTGGAAGCTCGTGGTCACTTAGCCTGGAAAACACATCAGTGAACAAAAATGAGGGACTGTATATCAAAAAAAAAGTAGAAGGTGGGCTGGAGAGATGGCTCACTGGCTAAAGGTGCTTGAAGGCTGACGTCCTAGGCTCAACTCCCCAGAACCTACGTAAAGCAGATGCACAATGGTGGTGCACGCATCTGAAGTTCCAGGACAAGAGGCCCTGGCACACCCAGCAAATGAATAAATAAAAAATATATATTAAAAATGTAGAAGGTAGGGCTGGAGAGATGGCTCAGCGGTTAAGGCACTTGCCTCCAGTGCCTAAGGCCTCCAGTTCAATTCCCCCAGGACCCACATAAGCCAGACCCACAAGGTGGTGGCCCTGGTGCTCTCTCTCTCTCTCTCTCTCTCTCTCTCTCTCTCTCTCTCTCTCTCTCTCTCTCTCTCTGCTTGAAAAATGAATAAATAAAATATTTTTTTTAAATGTAGAAGGTAGAAGGTGAGGACCAGTGTTTGAAGTTGACCTCTGACCTCTGCATGAAAGCTATATTCAAACACAGGAATGGGCACACACACCAAAAATGATAAATAAAAACCCTTCTCATAACTTAAGGAGGAGACAGGATATCCGATTTTCGGATAACTGGGGAGCCCCAAGATCAAAGAGATCCTGGCCCCTGGCCCTTCCCCCATGACAGTCAGTGGGTTAGCTGTCACCCTGCCCATCAGGATAGTCTTGTTCCAGGTCAGCTGGCAAAGAGGACACTTAGACTTCAAAGGAGATCACTCATTCTGTGGGTGGGGCTCTGGATAGTGACCCACTCTTTGGTGGAGGCAGTGAGGCAGGATACAGATGCTTTGAGCTGGAAGCCTTGTTGGACCCACCCACTCTGACGTCATCCCCCTGGAGGGAGCCTGGGTTGAGTTCAGGTAGAAAGTAGGAGTGTGATCGCTGGACCCTTCCCTGAGCCTTGTGATGGAGGCCTGGACTCGTTTGGACCAAGCAAGCCCGTGGAGTCCCAGACTATTCTGGAAGAATCCTCAAGAGGGAGATGCTAGCCTTCTTACCAATATGTGGAAAGACTGGGTCACCAACAACCACAAGGGAGGCTGGGACAGGGGGACCACAAGTCCAAGACCAGCCTGGGACGCACAGTGAGACCCCATCTCAAAAAAAACAAACAGAATAGGCAGAACATGATGGTGCACACCTTCAGTCCCAGCACTCAGGAGGCAGAGGCAGAGGCAGGAGGATTGCCTTGAGTTCAAGGCCACTCTGAGACTACATAGTGAATTCCAGGTCAGACTGAGCTAGAGTGAGACCCTACACGGAAAAACAAGAGAGAGAGAGAGAGAGAGAGAGGAAGGCAAGAAAGGAAGAAAGGAAGGAGGGAAGGATGAAGGGAGAGAGGGAATCAGGAAAGAAGGGAGGGAAGAAAGAAGAAAGGAGGAAGAGAGGGGAGACAAGCAAGCAAGCTGGGGAGGTGGACTTGGTTTGGTGTTTAGAATGTTTGCCTCGGATGTGCGAAGTCCTAGGTTCTATCCCCAGTACCACACATACATCCACACACACAGCGAAGGAGGAAGGGAGAGAGGGAGGGAGGGAGGGAGGGAGGAAAAAAGTGTACCTTGACAATATCAGAAACATGACATGACAAAAGGCAAAATCCGATTAGGAAAATGCAATTAGCAAGCAGGATGAATGATGGATCCCCTGAGCACAGATCCCCAAAGAGACCTCAGCAGGAGGGCGTTCATCACCTCGCCAGCTCGCTTGATGATCTCACAAGGCAGCATGTCGTGCTTCGAATAGCAGCTATGGCTTATTTTTCACCTTTGAGATGAGCCAAGCCTTTTAGAAGTGACAAAAGTCAAACCTGGCCCCACAGATAGGATGTAAGACCCAAATGCTCAGACGACAAGGGCCTTAGATTGTTCAGACTCACCCTCACGAGCCAACCGCAGGCCGGGACACACTGTGGATATGTCACGAGATGCTTGGCCTGGGCCCGTGACCACATGAAAGTCGTGAGGGACAGCAGATGGAAGGAGCCCTCTCTCAGATTGTAAATCCTCAATGTCTACCTCTATCCTGGCCCCCAATAAAGTCTGTTGACATGAGCCCTGGATGGGAGCTTTTATTTAGAGAAGAAATCCCCAGGGGGACGCTGTGGGAACCATTGGGGAAATCTGACTATGGCTTGTATATTAAGACATGGTTCCAGAATATGTCCTGTGGTCACGACACACAAGGAAGCATTGCAAGAGAGTCATAGTGTCTGCAGTCAGACCATTCAGCGACATGCGTGCATTCAGACAGAGGTATCGGTCTGTATTAGTCGACCCCTCACCCCAGTGTCCATGGGTTCAATAGACGATTACTTATCCCAACATTCAGTACAAGAGCTGGGGCTGGGGCTCTGGCAGAGCCCTGCTTGGGGTTCATCCCCACTAGCACACGGAAAACACTGTATCTGGATAAGCCAGTCCAGACCTCTCCCCACTTACACGATCACGTGACAACTACTTGCGCAGCATTTATGCCGAGCTGGGTTGGTGGCCGGGGAGCCTGGATGGACGGCCAGTTCTTACAGTATTCAGCCGTCCTGTGGGTTTGAAACTCTGCAGAGTGAGTTGGAGAAAAGCGTTCTAGGTCATGGGAGTCTGGTGTAGACTTTCTCAGATCCACAGCACAGGCAGTGGGGCAAGGTATGCCAGCTTGCCAAGGTTGCCTGGCATCCTGCTCCTGCCCTATCCCTATGCACCTCCAGGATGGCATCCTTTGCAGCCTCTTGGGGCACCTGGGCCAACCTGATAGATGGTGGAGCCTTGAGCCGGCCCCTTCCTCTTCCTCATCATACATTGGTCAGCGATGGGGAGTGCCCCAGAGCTTGGCACAGCCTGTGGCCTTGGCTGAGGCTCCCTGCTCTGCTCCCGTCTCACCCATCCTCCCCAACGCTTTACACGAGTGTCTTTTTTAGTCTCGGCTGCAACGCACAGGCGACCATAGCAAGGATCAGGGAAGCATGCGTGTGGTCCTTCATGATGGTGCCCATAGTAGCCCAGGGCAGTCAGTGGTGTTTGATTTTTTTCAGAAAACAGAACACCCAGCTCAGCATTAGCTGTTTTTCTGGCTTTAAGCACGTGTTCTGCTATCAAGGTAATCGATCAGTTGAGCTTGAACTTGGGGCCCCTTGTGTGAGTAAGAGCTGGCCTGGAGGAGGAGATAAGGAGGGTCCCTGGATTGGGGGGGGGGCAAGGAACCACAGCATCAACCAACACCAGGCAAAACAGAGCTCCAGAGAAGATGGCAAAGCCCTTCTCTCTGACAGACCTAAGCCAGCGAGCCCTCAACAGTTTGCTTGCCTGAGTTCTGGTGGCTCAGAAGGAGCCAAGGCCTTCCAGGCCTGCTTTGGGAATGAAGGAAAGACTTCCGGAAACAAAGAACAGAATGACAGAATGATGAAAGTTACTTGTGTATTGATGCATAAGGTATTAGCACCCTCATTTCACAGCTCAACTTTACCTGGTTGTTTTGCTTTGCTTGTCTAAAGACAAGTGTTTCATGTAGCACAGGCTGGCCTCCAATTCTCTACGTAGCCGAGGCTGTCCTTGAACCCCCATTCTCCCGTCTGCACCTCCTGTGGGCTGGATTTCTGGCATGCACCTCCAGGTGCACAGTTCTAACCCAGTGTTTTGTGTATGCTAGGTAGAGCAGTTATCTTTTGGTTACTGGAACAAAACACCTGACCAAGGGGCTGGGGAGATGGCTTAGCAGGTGTGGTAGTTTGAATAATGTCCCCCAAAAGAATTAAGGATTTATTAAAATTATTAATTGTCTTCAGGCTTCTGGCTGGAGGAAGTGCTACTTTGGCCTAGCCTCCTGGGGACTGGCCCTTTCTAATTTGGATGTAAAATAGTAAGGATAGATATGCAAAAGAAGAGCCAGAACCCTGGTCTGGAGATCTGCATTTTGTGAAATACAGTGTGTTACAGTGTGCTTGCTGGGCTTCTGTCTCTGTCTCTGCTTGGATCTGTGAAAAGGGGCCAGCTTTTTTTTTTTTCCTTAACTTCCCCTGGGTCTGATACCTCAATAAATACATTTCCTCCCCATAATTGTGCGTGCTGACTACGACAGCAGGTAAAGGTGCTTGCTTGCAAAGCCTCCTGGCCCAGGCTCAATTCCCCAGCACCTATGTAAAGCCAGATGCACAAAGTAGTGCATGCATCTGCAGGTCATTCTCAAGCCCTCTAAATCCCTCCTGTTTTGGCAATAAGTGTTCTTACCTCCCCGGCCCATCACTGGTAATTCTTTTTTGTTGTTTTTTTCAAGGTAGGGTCTCGCACTGGCCCAGGCTGACCTGGAATTCACTATGTAGCCTCTGGGTGACCTCTAATTCATGGCATCCATCATCCTACCTCTGCCTCCCGAGTGCTGGGATTAAAAGCACAATAATAATTCTTTTGTTTTTTCAAATTAAAAAAACACTTATTTACTTGCAAGCAGAAAGAGAAGAGAGAAAGAGAGAGAAAGAGAGAGAGAGAGAAAGAGAGAGAGAGAGAGAGAGAGAGAGAGAGAGAGAGAGATAATGGGCATCCAGGGCCTCCAGCCTCTGCAAATGAACTCCAGATGCATGTTCCACTTTGTGCAGCTGGCTTTATGTGGGTGCCTCAGGTTGTTAGGCTTTGCAGACAAGCGCCTTAACCACTGATTCATCTCTCCAGTCCCTTGGGGTGTGTGTGTGTGTGTGTGTGTGTGTGTGTGTGTGTGTGTGTGTGTGTGTTTTCAAAGGGAGGGTCTCTCTCTAGCCCAGACTGACCTGAAACTCACTCTAGTTTCAGGTTGGCCTTGAACTCACAGCGATCCTCCTACCTGTGCCTCTTGAGTGCTGGGATTAAAGGCCTGTGCCACCATACCTGGCTGCCCCTCGTTTTTTATTTTATTTTAAATTTTATTTGCAGGGAGAGAGAGGGTATCAATGGAAGTGGTGTGCTAGAACGTTCTGGCATAGACCAGGAAGAACTGCTGGCATGGATCCTTTGTCCCTTATCTTTTATTTCAGTCCTCCTTCTGCTGTCAGTGATGCAGACGCCATCTGCATCTGGAGTTAGAGCAGCCATCTTGAACCACAGGGACATTTGGGAATGGAGGCTCTTCGTATCGGAAGCTGGGTTCCAAACCTAAGGATATGGTCTGGATCCTCATCACCAGGGCTCTTCCTGGAGTCCTTCCTTCAGGCTTTTCTGGGTAAGATAAATAAACAACTTTCTGTCTAACTTGCTGAATTCTCACAGCTAATGAACTTGCTCAGGACCAGACCTGGGTCCAGGGGTGATGACAAATCAGATAGGACTCAAGGGGAGTCAAAGAGGACGCAGGGAAGCCCAGGATGGATCTACTGCTGACGTCCTGCCAGAGACATCCCTGAGTTCACAAGGTGGGCAACTCAATGAAGGGAGCTGCTCATCCTCAGCTCAGCGGCTAGGCTGGGTTCTGACACAGCCATGTGACTGTCCGAGAGCCAGAGATGCTGGAGACTTCTAGGGCTCTGAGAGGGGGCAGTAGTAGCCTCCACTAATCTGGCTGTTCTCTGAGTGGGTGCCTGGGACTTGGCAGACTGGCTCGGCTCAGAGGAGGGTAGCATATGCAAACACCTGCTTCACTGTCTTGTGTGGACATCTGCACTGGGAGGAGAGGATGGGTTGCGTAGGTGCACAGCATGTGTAAGCCTGTGCATGCTGGGAAATGTGCACACACACACACACACACACACACACACACACACACACACGTCAGTGTGCACGAGATGTGTGTGCTGCAGGAGTTGTAGCTCACACCCAGAACTTAGGAGGTAGAAGTGAGAGGATCAGGAGATCAAGACCAGCCTGGGCTGTAGGAAACTCTGCCTCAAAGCCAAAATAACAAGGCTGGGGAGATGGCTCAGTTGGTAAAGTGCTTGCCTTGCGAATATGAGTATGAGCCCCAGAATCCACATAAAAATGCTGGGCGTGGTGGTGGTGCGCCCTCATAATCCCAGCTCTGGGAAGGTGCAAACAGAAGGCACCCTGGGGCTTATTGGCCAGCCAGTCTAGCCTAATTGGCAAGTTCCATACCAGTGAGAGAGTCTGTCTAAAAAGGAGGACACGAGGAAGAGCAACAACGAAGAGGTTCCCCATGGCCTCCACCCTTATATGTACACACATGCATTAAAAATAATAATAAAAGCCCAGCGTGGTGGCGCACACCTTTAATCCCAGTACTCAGGAGGCAGAGGTAGAAAGATCACTGTGAGTTCAAGGCCAGCCTGGGAATACAGAGTGAGTTCCAGGTCAGCCTGGGCTCCAGTGAGACTCTGCTTTGAAAGAAACAAAGCAAAAAAATGAGGAGGAGAAGGAGAAGAAATAAATAGGGGCTGGAGAGATAGCTCAGTGGTTAGAGGAGCTTACTTGCAAAGGTTGACGGCATGGGTTTGAGTCCCTAGAACCCACATGAAGCCAGAGGCACGAAGTAGCTCATGTGTTCTTGGTGGTAAGAGGCCCTGGCATGCCCATTCTCTCTCTTCTGATAAATAAGTAAAAATGTTATAAAAATGTAATAATAATTTTAGAAATAAAACAAAGATGTGTGCATAGGTGCATATGGACTTTTGTGTAGGTGTGTATAAACCTACACAAATTTTTATATGTATATGCACATTCAGCCTATATTTTATAAAATACATATCCTGTGAAGTATGACCACAAGATACATTACTAGGTTATAGAACACGTGATACTGTTTATGAATAGACATGTTAGAAGCCGTAAGAGTGACCATCCACTGGACATTGCTCTCGGCACTCTGTGGGTACTGCTCATCACAGGTGTGCCTCGCCACACCTCTGTGTGGTTGGCACTGTTGGCATCATGCTAGAGGTAGGGAAACTGAGATCCAGATAGGTGGAGCAGCTTTCCTGGTGGCAGGCTGGGTGTGAGCAGCAGTGCCCAGGACTAGACAGGTGTGTGTACAGGTGTTTTTGACCAAACATGGCTATAGCTCTGTTCCCGTGGTGTGGACATGAGTATATCCAGAGGGAGTCCCCAGCACCCCAGTCTTGGCTCACCCTGTCCCTTGCCTGTGGCACCTTCCTTCCCTTTGGCTCTCAAGTTTGTCTTCGAGGGTAGCTGGCATCATGGCTTCCAGGTAGCCTTCTTAGGGAAGGTTGCATCATCAACTCTTCCTGGTCATTGTTTTGTTATGTTTTGTTATTGTCTCTCTTCACACCTGGGGGGCAGGGAGGGAAGGAACTGGGTGTGTCCCCTCACAGCTGCGTCACCCTGATGCCTGGAACAGGCTTGACCAGGACATTAACAGGAGTGATACCAGTTGTCCCTTAGTGGGCAGGGCCACACTCATGGCTTCACTCCATCCCATCTGTCACTCACCTGGGGGAGGGGCACGTGCCCAGGGAGCAGGATGGATGGAGCCTGCTTGCAGACCACTGGTCCATTCAGCTATGTGGAGTGGTATATGTACAGATGTGTGTACAGATGTGTGCGCCCGTGGCCAGAGAAGGAGAGAAGGTCGGGTGTCTTCTACCGCTCTTCCGAGCTGCTTCCTTGAGATGAAGTCTCCCCACTGGATCTGGAATTGCTGCTGACTTTGGTCAGACTGGCTGACAAGCGAGGCCCAGAAATTCCCAGCTCTGGGCTGGAGAGATGGCTCGGTGGTTAAGGCACTTGTCTCCAGTGCCTAAGTGCCCGGGTTCAATTCCCCAGGACCCACATAAGCCAGACCCACAAGGTGGTGGCCCTGGTGCGCTCTCTCTCTCTCTTTCTCTCTCTCTCTCTCTCTCTCTCTCTCTCTCTCTCTGTATCTCTGCTTGAAAATGAATAAAATATATTTAAAAAAAAAAAGAAATTCCCAGCTCTGTCCCCCACCCTGCAGAACTGGGGTTGTAAGCACATGTGGCTACGTTCATCTTTTTTATGTGGGTGCTGGGAATTTAACTCGGGGAATCTCGGGCCCTCTCAGGACCTCATGCTTGTGGCAAGTGCTCTTACCTGCTGAGTCATTTCTCCAGCACTATTGCATTATTTTTTTTAAACTTTTTTTTTTTCTGGTTTTTCGAGGTAGTGTCTCGCTCTAGCCCAGGCTGACCTGGAATTCACTATGGAGTCTCAGGGTGGCCTTGAACTCATGGTGATCCTCCTACCTCTGCCTCCCGAGTGCTGGGATTAAAGGTGTGTGCCACCATGCCCGGCTATTTTTTAAAACTTTTAAGCCAAGTGTGGTGGCACACATCTTTAATCCTGATACTCAGGAGGCAGAGATAAGAGGATCACTGTGAGTTCAAGACTAGCCTGAGACTACACAGTGAATTCCAGGTCAGCCTGGGTTAGAGAAAGACCCTACCTCGAAAAACCAAAAAAAAAAAAAAATTTACTGATATTGGAATAGATATCACACACACACAGGAAATAGTTCTGAATGCAGGAACGTGCTGGACACTGAAGGAAGTGTCTGTCCACCCCTGCTCCTGGCCTGTCTGTCCCCAGCCCAGGAGGCCAGTTGTAGGCATCCTGAACCCTTCACGCTGGGTGGACTCACTCAGGGCGTGTGCATGTGTGTGTGAATCCTTCCAGAGAGGCATCTCTCACTGTGTGCAAACCTCTCCTGACAGGGTTTCCCTTTGTGCACCTGATCCTTTCACTCCGCTTTGGCACCAGGAGCCCCTGCTGGCGGCTGGCGCGACTGCCAGGTCAGCGCAGTGCTGAACTTATTTAGCCAGACGCCCTCAACGCTGCAATGGACGGTCAGACTTCTGCTGGACTAACGGAGCAATGATGGGTGAGCACAGAGGTAAGAGAGGAAAGGCCAAGTTTGGGGCCTTGTGTGTGGTGACATGAGCTGGATGGATGCCCAGCCCCGAGTGGGTGCCTGTGGGAGGAACTCTGGGGACGCTGCGTTTCATCTTTCTCTCCCCTCTAGGCTGGGGTCCCAAGGTCATAGCCAGCCAGCCTTCACCTGAGGGTCTCTCAATAACACCCTGTGGCCCCTCTTCATGGCTGTAGCCATGTCACCCTGTTGGTGGAGTGAGCCCACCGTCGGTCACCTAGCAGGTGTACTTAGCGATGCTAACTGCCTACTCCTGAGGAAGGACAATCATGCAAGGGTGGCTGGAATGTGGCTCTGGACAGTCTCAGCCTAGGACATAGGGCCAATGGATGGACCCAGGCCTAAGTGATGGCACATAAGCTCCTCTGCCCTTGGCCAGCCTCCATGGGCCACTGTCTCAAGAAGTGGCAAGACAGAGGCCAGTGGGCAGAGCTGCTCACGGAGGGAGTGGTGGAGTTCAGGACAGGAGCAGCGTGGGCCAGAGGGCAGGAGTTCTGGAAAGCAAGAGTGACTGACACCCCCATGTTATGATGCATGTGGTAAGCCAGCTTCCCACCCAGGGCCAGCAGGAATATGGGCACCCTGTGTACTCTCCTGCCCTGCTAGGCACCTCAGTCTCCTTGGGCCCTTTGGAATAAAGCTCCCGCTCTGCTCCAGTAGGGAAACTGAGGCAGGTCCGCTCCACAGAGGTGCTCCAGGCCACCCTCCCCACTCTCCCCACAAGTGAGGGACCTGAGGCATCTGGTCTCCAATGAAAAGACCTTGGTCAGCCTGGAGGCCACCTGGGCTGTGAAGGTGACAGCTCTGAGAACTGATGACTTCTCTGAGCTCTGGCCTCTCTCCTGCAAACAGGGAGATTGTGCCACCTCTGCATGGGCTGTTCTGGGGACTAAAAGGGGTGATGAGCCCAGTGGGGTGCATGTCTTTTTAAAAAATATTTTATTTATTCATTTCAAGCAGAGATAGAGATAGAGATAGAGATAGAGAGAGAGAGAGAGAGAGAGAGAGAGAGAGAGAGAGAGCGCACCAGGGCCACCACCTTGTGGGTCTGGCTTATGTGGGTCCTGGGGAATTGAACCGGGGGCCCTAGGCACTGGAGCCATCTCTCCATCCCCCCCCTTTTTTTGGGTGCATGTCTTTAATCCCAGCACTCAGAAGGCTGAGTGAGGTAGGAGGTGCATTGTGAGCCGGAGGCCAGCCTGGGACTACAGAGTTCCAGATCAGCCTGGGATAGAGTGAGAGCTTACCTTGGAAAAAAATCAATCAATCAATCAATCAATCAATCAATCAAGGGGGTAATGATTATGAGTGTTGTCCAGCCCCAGGCTGTGTCAGACAAATCCTACTTAAACCAGGACAAGATCCGGGCTCTAGATCCACACTTGCTGAGGCCTGAGTCACTTGTTGGCCTTGAGTGAGTCATGGCCGCTCTGTGCACAAAAAGGGAGCCACAAGGACTTCAAAGCGCTGCTG
>PVHP010052224.1:0-11176 GCA_004024765.1 Zapus hudsonius
ACACCAGTCCATCTTTACGTAAAACAACCCTGCACAGGTTTCCAGGACACAGGCAGGCAGAATGCAGCAAGCCTCTCACGCAAACTGCTTCTGGTACAGTCCTGACAAAGTTCTTTCTCACCCTTGTAAGCCAAACCTCACAGTCCATAGTTCTCATTACATTCAGGTCTTTAAACTCTGACCAGAATGATCCAATACGCTGTACTTACAGCACTGCAAGGCACCTCTTAGGACAAGCTTTCCAATCTGTCCACATTCCTTCTGCAGATCACTTCCAAAAGCCCAAAGCCACAAGATCAGGGTTATAGCAGCAACAAATGACCCCATGTCCTGGTACCAAAACTGTTGAGGTCAGCTTTCTAGTTGCTGCCCAGAAAGAACCCAAACAAAAGCGGCTTGTGGAGGAATGGGTTTATTTGGCTTAAGGACTCGAGGGGAGACTCCATTCTGGCAGGGAAAACGATGGCATGAGCAGAGGGCTGGACATCACCTCTGCCACAGCACTGCAAACAGCGGCAGGAAGGTGTGCCAAACACTGGCAAAGGGAAGCTGGCTTATAACCCCATAAGCCCGCCCCCAACAACACAGCTTCATTGAGGTTGTAAAACCTAAACTGCCATCAGCTGAGGATCGATCTATCAGAACACATTCAATTATTTGTGGGGGACACCTGTATCAAACCATGACAGGTGGTATCATGATACCCAATCTAAACTTATACTATAAAGCCATAGTAACAAAAGCTGCATGGTACTGGCATAAAAACAGAAAGACTAATGGAATAGAATCGAAGATTCAGCTCTCTGTTCATGTAAGTTCACAAAGGTGTCAACAACGTAACACTGGAGAAAAGACAGCATCTTCAACAAATGGTGCTGAACAAATTGGATAAACACATGTAAAAAAATGAAACTAGACCCACTCCTATCACAATGCACAAAAGTCAACTCCAAATGGATCAAAGACATCAATAAAGATGAGAAACCCTTAAAAACCTGGGAGAAAAAAAATAGTTGGAACCTTACACAATATAGAGTGGGGAAAAACTTCCTGAACAATAATACCCCAATAGCCCAAGAAATTAAACATTCACTGAACCACTAGAATATCATCAAGCTAAAAAGCTTCTGTACAGACAAGCATACCATACAGAAAGCCAAGAAACCACCAACAGATTGGGAGAAATCTTCACCAGCTACAAAATGGACAGAGGGCTAATATCTAGATCCTACAAAGAACACAAAAAATTAATTTAAAAAACCCTACTCAAAAAATGGGGCAGTGAACTCAAAAGGGAATTCACAGAGGAGGAAATACAAATGGGCAATTCCCATTTAAGAAAATGTTCTAAATCCTTAATCATCAGGAAAATGCAAATCAATACAACAATGAGATTCCATCTTACTCCAGTCAGAATGGCAATCATTAAAAAATCTACCATCAGGGCTGGAGAGATGGCTCAGCGGCTAAGACATTTGCCACCAGTGCCCAAGGCCCTGGGTTCAATTCCCCAGGACCCACATAAGCAAGTCCCACAAGGTATTGGCCCTGGTGCTCTCTCGTTCTCTCTCTCTCTCTCTCTCTCTCTCTCTCTCTCTCTCTCTCTCTCTCTCTCTCTCTCTCTGTATCTCTGCTTGAAAATGAATAAATAAAATATTTTTTTAAAAATCTACCATCTAAACATGTTGACGAGGATGTGGGGAAAAAGAAACCCTCATTCACTGCTGGTGGGAATGCAAACTTGTATAACCACTGTGGAAATCAGTGTGGAGGCTCCTGAAAAAGATGCAAATAGAGCTACTAACAGTCCTAGTCATCCCTCAACTGGGCATCTACCCTAAAGGCTCCTTGCATCAACACAGAAACATCTGCTCAACCATGTTTATAGCTGCTCAATTCATAATAGCTAAGAATTGGAATCTACCCAAATGTCCATTGCTGGACAAATGGATATGAAAGTTGTCGTACATATACACCATGGAATTCTACTTAGCAGTAAGGAAAAATGACATAATGACATTTTCAGGAAAGTGGTTGGGCTTGGAACAGACCATACTCAGTGAAGTCACACAAGAACAGAGAGACAAATGCCACATATTCTTCCTTATCTCTGGCTCTTAATCAGGTTCAACTTGAACAGTAAGCAAACCTGACATGGGAATGGTGAAAGTGACAATGGGGATGGAAGGGGCTGAGGGGGTGGGATGGGAGGAAATGAGAGGGTGGGGGAGATATACAGAAAACTAAATACATGAATCAATAACATAAAATCCTTACTTTTGGACAGTAAGCTCTTAAAGATGGGGACACTGTCATATAAGAAGGGCCCTACAGAGGGTGGGAGGAAACCTAACCCTAATACAAGTGGCTCTGGCCTGTAACTTCCTGTCCCAGAAATTGGTTACTTCCCACACTGAGCTGTTGATGGACGAGACCTATAAGGTCCCTTAGAACAAGACAGGCTTATGTCAAAGCTCTTGGTTATCCACCCCAGGAAAAAGATAAGACCCTATTGCTGAAGAGACCACAGGCTGATGTCATTCAACACCAAGAGACCCCGTTGGATCCGGAAAGGAAGCCAGATCCCAAATGGTTAGCCAATATACTACTGGAAGGTGCTACACGAGCTTCCAGGAGAAACTGGCAAATGATATTCGGAGAAATCAGGGAACACTGCTATACAACAGTGACTGATAGTCTGAAAATGCAGAGGACACTGCAATAAGGCAAAGAACAACGAGACAAAAAGTACTCACCTGTGCAATAGTGGCACATAACCTAGGCTGGTAATCAACAGCTCTCTGACTGGCTAAGAGATCCACTCAATGGCAAGGAACCCTTAGCTGGAACAGGGATCCAAGACAAATTCTTATGGAGACCAAGAATCCAGGCTCCAAGGGGGAAGCCCCCACTAACCATGGGCCTACAGTAAGGCTACACCCACGAAAATCTCACCAAATTAACAAGATTTGTCCCATTTAACCTATATTGAACTTGTTCTCCATTGGAAATTCTCTCTGTATTTTTCAGAAGGCAGACAAGACAACTCAATTCCACCAAAAAGACCTGAGATGATGGCTGACACATCAACTGGGGCCCAAATGAAACCATAGAGGAAGTGGCCAGATGAGCATGAGTGCAACAGCTATTCAGACAATCTATGCAAGGGTAATGGAGACTGGGGATACTCAAAAGAGCCCAAAGGAGAAACCCAGAGACTCTTAATATCTCAACAGTAAAGCAGACTTAAAACTCACCCACCATGGCTCAGGGAATTTTGCGGATGAGGGGGCGGAAATATTTTAAGAGCCATGGTGGGGGGAATATCCAGAGGCATTGCCCCACTCAAAAAAATGTCTACTACTTGCACAGTTCATAGCCCTCATTCCATGGAGCATTCCAGAAATCCCATTGAAGAGGGTCCTCAGTGGATTGTGGGCAAGGAGGAGAGAAATGGGGGTACCAACACAAGACTTGTTCATACAGTGTTTCTACTTATTAGTAATAAACTTATTTTAAAAAAAAAGAAAATAGAAATACCAAATCTGTAACAAATACATCTGGCTTAGGCAAGTGCAGGTCTAAGTCCTCAGGGGCCATGTACTGAAGTTTCCAGGTTCTTTTGTGTCTTAACAATGAATTTTACAGAGGCACATGGATAATTATAAATAAAAAGGTAGTTTATTGAATGTGAGAAACAAGCTCAGAACTGCACAAGACCTGGCTTGCAGCCTTGTTCTGAGAGGAAAAGGTGGGTACCCAATCACCTTTTATGGTTCACTTGGACTCCTTCTAGACTTTTCCCTATACACCACCTCATCTAGCTTTTCATTTATAGCTTTCCTAATGTATTTTATAATAAACCAGTATTAGCAAAGTGTTACCCTGATTTGTGTAAGCGTTTGTTACAAATTATTGAATGTGAAGAGGGTTGTGGAAACTTTCTAACTAGTGAACATTCACTACTTCTGATTGTCAACAGAATGGGGAGCCATCTTGTGAGACCATGCCCATAACCACTGAAGTCTGCACCAACTGTGGGTAATGTCACATTTGAATTGTAAAGCACCTAACTGATATCCTCAGAGAACTGGCCAAATACTTGGTATTAAAAAAACCTACAAATTTATTGTTAAAAGTATTGTAAGCAGAAATGTTTTCATTTATTTGGTATCTAGTGGATATAACTGAGAGAAATTCTCAGGAGGGCCCCCAGTGAGTTGGGTACAGGGAGGAGGGAAATGGGAGTACCACAAGATTTGCTCATACAATGTATCTAATTATTGACAATAAAGATGTATATGTGCATATATATCTCAAATGATTGCTACCTAGGATAGAAACTAAGGAATAAAACATCCGGAGAAATGGACAAAAATCAAAACATGAGAGAAATGAATTATGCTGGAGGGAATCTGTGCCTATACCTATGAAGTAGTTCCTATAGGTAAATCCAGAAAGATGACTCGCAGATGCAAGACAGCAGGCCAAGGGGGGGGGTCTTCAAAGGATCAGAAATGTGTGATCCTAAACGGAATGAAGGTGCTGCATAGAGCTGAGACACAGGAAGCTCTTGAGGGGTGGGACAGCTGGAGAATACTAATGAGAAATTCTATGTAAAGAGCCCAAAGCATTAGGGTTTTTCCTTTTGAGTTTATGACTCCTGTCTTCTTCCCTGGATTCTATGGGGTGGGATGCAGTCCTCCATTGCATCATTTATCTGGAACCTTGAAGAGAAATGCCTTCTATTTTCCCCTCCCCAAAGTTTGAGCTGATCTACACATCTCCACTGACTTACACATTTCCACTATTATTAAGATAGAAAGACAGACAGACAGAGACTAAGAGCCCACTTGGTAAGAGGATCAGAAGCAGCATACCCTAATATTCCCATCCTGACTACTGTCCCTCCCTGATCAAGCTCCACAGGTATTTACATATTCTCACTACAGTTTCCCCTTTCTAGGCTAATGAACCAAATTCCACCAATAAGCTTACCTCCTCCCTCATATACAGAAATAGTCATAACCCTAGGTAAGAACCTAGGAATGGGGTGAGAAGTTGTTCAGAAAAGAGGAAAGATGGAAGGGCCCTAGGCATTTCAAGCACTGGCATTCAGTCTCAGCCACCTCCTCCCAGGAAAGACACTTCCCAGCACCCACCTCTTCCAATAGCAGCTGCTGCTTCTCTGCAGGAATCCCTCCTACAGGATGACTCCCAGTTCCTTGAGCTCCTGGACAAAAGAAAGACCTGGCTAAGATGTTCACTATTGACTGAGCACCTGTTTCCTATACCAATCAGTACTGTAATTCTGATCATCTAAATGTCAGTTTTCAAGCTAAGTTAACATGTAGAGATATCCGCTCACAAATATCAACTTTACCTTTCAACCCTTCGTCCCATTTATCCCAAATGTCAGGTGTATGGCCACCTTGTCTCTTCTCTAGGCCAGTAAACACTTTTCTTTGCCTGCCTAAGCAAGAGCCTAGTGACGTGACCTAACATCAGCCAACTAGTAGTGCATCCACAGCAGCTTGAAAGGTAGAATCTTTTGCCTCTGGGGTTGAGGGAGAAACCTGGTGTTCTGACTCCTAAAGACAGCTGAAGGGATGAATAAGGAGCTAAAGCTTCTAGCCTGAGGCCTCGGCCTTACTGTCTAAAAGAATTCAGATGGGAAGGAAAGTTCCATGAGGATTTAAGACATGAACTGAATTTTAGTAATTTGTTGAGGAAAACATATGCGGATACTGATCTTGAAAACGATCAATGAAAAATCATTTCAGTTCTAGTTTCTACCATGAGGATGGTCCCTGCTAACGTTTGTGGTTTGTAAAGAGAGACTAAGCTGCTACTTTTTCCTACTTCCATTAAACTTCATATATACTAAAATTAAGTGAAAACAATTCATGTTGCACTAGTAAGTAAATTATACAACATTTGTGTGCACTCACAAAGATTACTATTATTTCAGTACAGCACTGGGTTCACTTTCTATTGACGGAGCTTTTTTCAACCTTGCAGAGGCAGATGTTAAAATTATTGATTTACTATATATACAAAAGACTTGCCCAATGGTATAGATACCATTAGGTGTTCTAAGATATTACCTTGTAAGACAGTTTTAATTTAGCTCTGCAATACTATTCTGCCATTTAATTTCCTATGTGTATGCAATTCTACTTGTTCACATCTTTATCTCATGTCTATTGAATAGACATATTGCCTTCAGCTGTTTCTTGATCATAGCAGTTGTTTATTGTGACAGGAAGTCTTTCACCATGTTCCTTTTTAATGAACAAGAATGTCTTTTTGAAAATGCATGGCATTCTCAGACCAAAAATAATTTAGCATATCTAAAAACATTCAATATTTTCCATAATTTGTAATTCCTCTCCAAACCCATTCCATCTCAGACTTTTGAAATTCTCCTGTCTGAAGGTAGAATGTAGGTGCAGTTTTTGTTTTTTGTTGTAGGAAAATAGATGTAACACAAAACTTACCATTTTAACCAATTAAAGTGTACAAGTCAGTGATATAAATACATTCTTAATGTTGTTGAAACCATCATTATCTAGTTCCAGAATTTGTTGTCACCTAAAAAGGAAATTTTATGATTGTTTGAATGTAATAATCAAGTGGAAAATTGCCATTTTTGTACCATCAACAAACTAATACAAACAATAAACAAACTTAATTTTTAATACATTTAAAAGGCTATTTTCTTAGGTGTCATTCATTTATAATTTTCTGAATCATTTGATCCATGAAAATTCTTATAGTTTACAAGACTTTACCATATTCAGCATGCCCACCAATAACTAATAACTAGATGTAACCACAGTAATTTTGGATATTTTATTAATTTTTATTTTACTTTAATTAATCTCTTCAATGTCTATATCTAAGATGTTAGTGTTTCATATTTATGCCTGGCTATGGAATATGTGGAATGGCTGACTTGAATTGTATAGACATTTCATTTATACACACATTTGAAAAAAAGCTAATTTTTCCTAAATGATGCTACATTCCTCTCTATTTCACTGAAGTAAGTCATTAATGTCATTTCATTAGTGATTTCAATGGTTGAGAGAGGTTTCCTTAACACTTTACTTTGACTATAAACTTAAAGAAAATATCTTTGAGTCCATTTAATTTGAGTCTTTTCCGTTCACCATATAGATAGTATTAAAGAAACAACTACTTTGAATTACTGGCTTACTGTAATCTTCCCACTTACCTCATACCAATTTTCCAAATGCATCTTCTCACCTATTTCACATAGGCTGAATATATTCATGCTACTCTTACTATTTTCCAATTGCACACTTTTCACATCACTAGGGTTTACTTCCATGAATGGCTACTGTTCAGTGACTTTAAATGAGTCCGACTTCTCTATAGCACTTCTCAAGTACCCAAGCCCATAGTAGTCTCACCTTTGTAAATGTAAGAATGGAATTTTCTAAGAATCATGTTTGTCCTGATACTAATTACTTATGCTTTCAAGCACACACAATATATCTGCACCTGGTTTTTTTTAAAGTGAAGAAGGGTCATTTATGCCAATTTTAACATAGAACTTTATTGAAAACACAGACTCAAGTAGAGAACAAGTTTAAACAACAAATAGCAGGGTAGCTTACTTATATGACTCACTTCACTGAAAGCTAAACACTAAAAATGTCACAATCTTGACAGCAAGACAAATATCAACAAATGTGTTTTCAGTTCTAATATTCATTTGGCATCCACAAATGATTCAGCTCAAAACAAGTTTCACAAGTTAACATCAGCATTAGAAATATAAGTTACAACAGAAAACTAGACTGTGAACACCAAAACACTATTCAGGGCTCTTTGGGAACATAAGGCTGATCAGGGGCAGGTAGATTATCATGTTATCTTTACTGTCCTGCCTCAGGATCATTTTGATTGACAATTTGGACTTGGAGTTGTTTAGCTAACTCCTCAAAGTCATGGAATGCAGAAATAAGAGGCTCAAGACTGAAGTCATCATCAATTAAAGACAACACTCCACTTTTTACAATATCACTGATATTTTGAAACATTTTAATAACAATCTGAATGTTATCATTTGTCTCTTCTATGTTAAAAAGACCCACAAATATCGCCAGAGCTTTGGCACAGAACAGTTTTTTTGCCACCATAGGGTTTCCAGACAAATTCAACAACATTTTCAGAACATGAAACTTTGTTCTTGCATTGCCCGTGGTTAGTAAGGATAGAAACCTGGACATGTAATTGGCAATCAATGTGTGATAGTCAGTAGTCATAGTGAGGTGCCTAAGTATCCTTACTCCAGTTACTTGCTCAAGGGAATTCACACTATGTCCAAGAGTTTCCTCACAAACCTGACATATGAATGTCTCAATCATGTTTAGATTTGGATAAGGTGGAGCCATGTGAATCATGTTTTCCAAAAAACTTGTCCTAGCTCGGGAGGATGGATAATTCAGCAAGGTTTCAATAAGTGAGACAACACCTGAATCTCGAATGAAATCTCGAGTAAACTGGGAAGCGCTTCTCATACCCATTACAATCTTAGATATCTCATGGATAAAAGGATCACGAATTTTTTCCATTAACAAAAGGAGTTCTTCAAACTCTGCAGAACCAATTTTAAGCTCACATTGTATGCAGCTGCAGGACCAATTCTCAGGCTCTGTACTCTCCCTGGTCTTAAGATGCGCTCTAATTTCCTGGACTGATCGGTAGGAGGGATCATACTGAAATGGGAACTCAGGTTCAGGCTGATTAAGTTGAAGCAAATATTCCTGTTCTTCCCCTTCTGGGCTAGGTTCTGCATTCTTGAGCTGTCCCTCAGTATTTTCAGACAACCCCTCAGGAATTCTAGAGGAGCTTGTGGATGGGAAGCCAACCCCACGACAAGGGCCAGGTTTGAATTCAACAGTAACTCCTTCCCAGGTTTGGGGCCTAGATGATGCATTAATTTCCTCCTCAGATGAATCTCTGAACCTACAATTGGCCTTGTATACAGGATTGGGATTTAGGTCAAAGCAAGCCTCATCTCTATCCCAGAACCAGAACCCAAATAAGGCCTCCTCTTCAGACTCAGGCCTGGCCTCTTCTCTGGCCACAGCACCCAAACTGGACTTTTCCTCAGTCCATAACAAGGATCCACCAACGGCTCCTCCCTCAGCCCCATGCTTAGATTCACAGATGGCTGAAGCTGCAGCCTCTAAACTGGTCTCTTTTTCTGCCCAGAACCAGGACCCAATAATGACTTCCTCCTCCAAACTGGGGTCTTGTTTGACCATATCATCATTTTTAATGTCTTCCTGGTTCCTGGATTTCAACACATTATCAGGCTCTTTCTTGTCTCTGCACCTGAATCTATTATTGGATTCTTCCCCAGGCAAAAACCAAGACTCCTTATATAACTCATCTTCAGACTCAGACTCAAAACAGTCCTCCTTCTTTGCCCTTAGCTTTGACATCACATTTGCCTCTACTCTGACTCTGGGCCTGAACATGTTATTGGAATTACCTTCAGGCCAAAAGCAAAATGGGTTCCCAGTCTCATCTTCAGACCCAGACCAAGAATCAACATAGGGCTTTTGTTTGGATCTGGGCTTGAACCTAGGGTCAGTTTGATGTTTAGCCCTGTGCCTAGACCTGATATTTGCCTCTTCCCTGGGCCATGATTTGATACTTATCTCTTCTCCAGTCCAGAATGAAGACACAATAGAAGTCTCATCTGCTGACCAAAATCCAGACTCATTAGAGGTTTCCTCCCTGGCTCTAGACCCAGGATAGCACCAAGAACCCTTATTAGTCTCCTCTCCTGGTCCAAACCAGGGATGGATTCCAATCTGGCTTTGGGTGCCAGGAAAGGTTTCACTGTACATGTTAGCTAGTTCTCTATCCATAGACAGACCCTTAGGTTGAGTCACCGACCCAGACTCAGCACTGACCAGGGGGCATGTGACAACATGAGTTGGGGGCTCTGCTTCGGCCTGTGGCATTGCCTTAGCCCCAAACTCAGTGTGGCCCCATGCCTGGGTATCATCCTTAGACCTTGCTGCAGGGATTGACTTAGTCTCATTCTTAGGGCGAGCACCTTCTATTGCCCTGTTATCAGTTTTGGGCCTTGCCCCAGACATTCCCTGACTTCCAGTTATAGGCCTTGCCCCAAAAACAGACTTAGACTCAGTTTTGGGCCTTGCCCCAGACATTCCCTGACTTCCAGTTATAGGCCTTACCCCAAAAACAGACTTAGACTCAGTTTTGGGCCTTGCCCCAGTTGAAGCCTGGTTCCTAACCTTGGGTCTGACTATCAGAGGCACTTCACTTTCTTGCTGAGCACCATTTACAACCTCTTCCCCAGTCTTCTTTTCAGGCTTGGCCTGAGCAACAGTTTCAACCTCTGCCCTCGTCATGGTACAACGTAGGGAGAGAATGCTCAGCAAAGCCTCAGACTCAACAATAGGTATGTCACAGAATTATACTATCACACTCTGATCTTTTGATGATCCAGAGGATAAAATGGGGAAAAAGAGTAATTCACCAATGTGGAATCAATGAGGCTCATACCAAAGCACAGTCTCAGTCAATAATACAGATAAAGTACAAAAGAGAAAAAAAAACAAGCTGGGGAAGGATGGACAGGTCCTAGGTGGGTGCAGACCTGTGGAAGATGGTGGTCAGCAGCAAATCCAGCACCACCAGAGCTGCCAGAGGAAGTGGATCTAGGAAGAAAGAACAAGATGGGGAATGGAGTCTTATTCAATTATGTTGCCTCATGCAGAGACATAGAGATAGTGCTCAAAGTCAGGAGGGGGGCACAACTGGGCTATGAGAAAATTTCTCAGTCACTTTGCATAAAAACAGGTAAAAGGAGTGGGGAAAAGAAAGTACAAAGGCTGGAAATAGAGAGGCAGAGGAATGTCCCAAGCTGATGCGCAGCACTCCTGGACTCCATTACTGGTAGGTCTGTACTACCCACTCCCATACCAACCTTCAGTGATGTGGTACAATTCCTCCTCTCCTTTCTGGGGTCAAGTGGTGTGAAGCCTGAAAGCCAACTGCAATAGGTCCTAAAGACAAACACAGAGAAGAGAATGGAGCCCTAGTGCTTGTTAAGATAGGAATACACCATGATGTTTAAGAAAAGCAAGCATCTCTATTTCTA
>PVHP010052225.1:0-11151 GCA_004024765.1 Zapus hudsonius
AAAAATCATTCTGTCTTATTCTTGGTTCTAACTCCTTCCTATATTATCTGATGTATTTGGGATTTGAAGTTAATTTTGCCTTTTCAACACTCTTTCAACCTTCTGTTCCACCTTGTCTTTTACAAATGTTTTCATGAATACATGCACAGAATTTTAAAAGTACAATAATATTAGAAGACGAGTGAAGATCCGGGAGTGGGGGCGCATGCCTTAATCCCAGCACTCTGGCAGAGGCAGAGGGAGGAGGATTGAAGTGAGTTCGAGGCCAGCCTGGGAGAGTTTCAGGTCAGCTTGGGCCAGAGTGAGACCCTACCTCAAAAAACAAACAAAAAAGTGATGATGACAATGACGACAACAAAAAAGACCAGTGAAACCAGAGCAGTGAGTGAGACTCAAATCCAATGTCTCAGCACTGGACGTCAACATGGGAGGACTGAGTTTGAGGTCAGTTTAGGCTACATCAAGAGGCCCTGTTTTTAGAGAAAGAAATAATGAAATTCAACGATCTCATTTCTCCTCAGTTCCTCCCTTCCAGTTCCTTGGTTTCTTGTGTTATTTACCCACTGTTGTAATTTAAATAATATTCACATATTCCTTCTCTCTCCATCTAACCCCCCCCCCTCTCTCTCTCTCCAATACTAGAGATCACACCCAGGACATTGTTCATACTAGGCAAGTGCTCACCACTGAGTTACATCCGCAGCCAGCATTATACTCTTTTGCTTTAAGAATTTAAATGTAAAGCAGGCATTGTGGCTCGTGCGGGTATCCCAGCACTTGGGAGGCTAAGTCAGAGGGATTGCCAAGAGTTCCAGAGCGGCTGAGGCACATAATGAGTTTTAGGACAGTCTGGGCCACGGAATGAGTCTCCATCACACACACACACACACACACACACGTATTGTTTTCCTATTGCAGTAAATGAGAACTTAGCACTCTCCGATCACCCTTGTTTTTCTCTATAATTCTTTCTGCACGATCTATAATATTTGCTTAAATAGGTATTTGGTGTTTAGAAATGCAAACAGAGTGGATCATTTGTAATGTACTATGATTAAATTTGCTACTTCTTATTTGCTTTCTAATTAATAACTGCCTTGCTTTTCGTTAATGACGACTTTCAATTTCTTCTTTTGCAGTCACCTTTAGCCAAAAATACTGTACTTGTGACCTAATTTCTCTTCGCAGAGGCCAAATTTAGCTGGCATTCTGAGATGTCAGCCCCTGAATGCCATCTCCGTTGCTCCTTGCTGAAAAGGAACTTCAGCCTAAAGGCATAGCCCATTTCCCAGATCAGCGTTACCTTCTAAAAACGGGTCATTCTTCAATCCGGGGCCTCATCTCACTTAAAGACCAACTCCAGCCAGATGTGACGGCATGTCCAGCTGCTTCGAAGCTGAGGCAGAAGATGACTTGAATCCAGGAGGTCAAAGCCAGACTGGACAACACAGCAAAACTGACTCTTAAAAAAAAATGAACTAGAGGCTGGGGAGATGGCCCAGTGGTCAAAAGTGCTTGTGTGCAAAGCCTGGTGGTCTGGGTTCAGTTTCCCTGACACCACCGAAAGCCAGTTGCAAAGTGGTGCATGCCCCCATGATCCCAGTGGAGGCCTATGGGAGGCCGAGCCAGGAGAATCTGGAGCTCTGGGGCCAGCAGTCTGTTCTTTTGTAGTCTAGCACCTTGATTGGAGTGCAAGAGACCTGGTTTCAAAAAAGGTGGTGCACAGACACCTCAAAACCGCTTGATTTCTGCATATGTATCATGGTATGCCTGCCCTTACACACACAAACATAAATAAACGAGGCTGGGAAAATAAGTGGTAAAGTGCTTGCTTTGCAAGGAATTGAGTTCAAGCAGAGGTAGAGGAATGCTGTGAGTTTGAAGCCAGCCTGAGACTACATAGTGAATTCCAGGTCAGCTGAGCTAGAGACCGTGATGGTTGGTTTTTTGTCAACTTGACCTGTTTAGTAATCTTGGGTGGGTCTCTGAGGTTGCTTACAGGAAGGATTAACTAAAGGAGGAGGTCCCTCCTCCAGAGTGAGCCCTTCCCCAGAGATAGCAGCCCTCTCAGTAGGGGACAGGATATAAGGAAGCTCCAGGGGAAGGAAATCTCTCCCTTCCACCCCCTGCTGGTGCTTGTCGGGACTGGCACGTGCACCCACCCTGCTCAGCTACTCTCCCTGGGCATTGGAGCCAAGCGTCCTCAGCCTTCCAGGCTGGACTGAAGAGCAGCGGCTCCCAGGAAGCCTTCAGGCCTTCAGGGCTGGATGGGGATGCTGAGGCCTCCAGCCTTGTGGGCTGAATGGTTACGGGTTCCTTGAGTCTCAGTCTTGGGCCTATAGACTCCTATTGTGGGACTGCTGTGGCTTAATCCAATAAATCTCCTTTTTCTACAGTTCATTCTGTCAGCTCTGTTCCTCTAGAAAGCCCTCACTAATACAGAAATCTCACCTCAAAAAAACAAAATACAATAATACTATAATACTATAATAATATAAAATATATAATAAATAAATATAATAATATAAATATATAATAATATAAAACATATATAATAAAATATATAATAAATAATATAATAATATAAAACAAAATATAATAATACTGTGCATTGGGCTGGAGAGATGGCTCAACGGTTAAGGCACTTGCCTCCAGTGCCTAAGGCCCCCAGTTCAATTCCCCAGGACCCACATAAGCCAGACCCACAAGGTGGTGGCCCTGGTGTGCGCTCTCTCTCTCTTTCTCTCTCTCTCTGCTTGAAAATGAATAAAAGACTGATAGAGCCTGAGAATGTGCCCATTATGTTCATGTGTACCCATGCATGGACCCCCTCCAACATAATCCACAAATAAAACATGGATAAAGAGTGTGCACAGGCAGCAGAGCGTCTCCGACAAAGGCATTCCTCTCCAGGTGTGTGGGCAGTATCCTGACTAAGCTGATGTCACTCTGTGCTGTGAAAGAATGTGTCATCACCGCAGCTTCCAGGTGACAGCTGGCCCCAGGCTACCAAGCCTGTATCTATTCCTGTGCCTTTTTTTTTTTTTTTGGACTTCTTCCCATTCAAAAGTGAGGCACTCAATCCTATAAAATCCTGGAGCATCCCGAGCCTTCCCCAAGCCCACTGACTCCCACTCCTCACAGATAAACAGAGGCATCCACAGATGCTATAAGCTCCCCCTCCCCCAGGAAGGGTCTCCCTCTAGCTCAGACTGACCACCTATTCACTACGTAGTCTTGGGGTGGCCTCGAGCTCTCCTTGATCTGCCTCCTAAGGGCTGGGATTAAAGGCATGTGTCACACGCCCAGCCAGTCTGAGTTTTTGCTTCTGCATCTTTGCTTGCGTCTCAAGATGGAACAGAGAAGTTTTCTGTAACAGATACCCCAACATTCTTAGTGAACAGAAGTTAGTCGTAGCCAGAAGCACATTCAGAAATACATAAGCAACTCTATAGGTGACCATAGGAAGACAGAGGTGTGTGTGCGTGGCTCTGTCTCCCTAGGAATGTGGGGTTCATGTTAATATTTAAAATGGTCTGGGGTTCTCTGAGTACACAGACTGTCTAATGAGGGACGTGGTGAGAAGAGGGGCAGATGGTACTGGGAGAGCTGACCTAGGATTGAAAATTAATTGTGCTCAATTTTTAAATTAGATCATTGTAGGCAGATGGCTATGAATTTTCATGTGCTTTCACATTTAAATTTTTTGAGGAGATTTAACCTTTATCATTCACCAACTAGGCAATTTCTGGACTCACATTTCAGCCTTAATTCCACCTCTTCCCAGTAGAATTACAGGGCTGGAAAACTCCACCAATGATCGTCCTTGTAAAGAACCACACCCAAAGCCAACCAGGGCAGCAGGGATCCCTAAAACATTTTCCAAGACTTCTAATTGAAGGTAGTCCACCAGCAGTCTCCCTTGGGAGTTCTACTTTTCCATCCGGGCAGTCTCCACTGTATTCCTCGTCCCCTCCCTGCTCCACGCAGCAGGCTAGGCCGAGAAGCCCACAGTTCCATCAGAGTCAGTTTTGGCCTGCCATCCTGGTCTATGAGCTGTGACGCCAGGCGTGCAGGCTCTGCTCACTTAGGGAGAAGGATTTGGGTTGGGAGGAACTAGCCAATTCCAGAAGCTGTCCCCACAAGACTGCTCCATTTACCCAGGACCTAGTAGCCATCGGAAAGAAAGCCTGGGCAAGCAGCGATGGCAGATCTGTTACTTGGATGGTGACAGCCAGCAGAGAGAGGCTGCAGGGAGCAGTGGCGATGCCAGAATGAGAGGCAGCTGAGCTGGGCGGCCATGGAGTGTGCGACCACATTGAACTTCTTCGGGCGGCAAAGGAAGAAGCCCTGCTTTCCCTGGACTCAGCTCTGTACAGAAGGTTCTCACTTGCTCCATCAGAGTGGATCTCATCTTGAGCGATTCATCTGAAGGTTATCTTCCCTCCGGATCCTTCATGAATAGATGCCCTTTCTCGCTGCCCCTCCAGCCACCCAGTCTCCCTCTGATCTCACGCATGCCTCCAGGGTCTGTTTTCCTGATGACACTGTGATCACTTTAAGGCAGAAATCAGATCTTTTTCTCTGGAGAGCTGTCCTAGGATGGGGAAAGCACAGGCTTTGGAATCACCAAACCTGTCTGAAAAGCAAACCTGGGTGAGACATCTGGGCAAGTCTAGCATGTAGGGTTCTGGGTTTCATGAACGCGTCCTCATAAGCTATTTTGAGTAATAATACAAAACACTCGGCATTGAACCTGACACTTTGGATGCACAAAACTGTGGGATGAAGGAAGAGCAGGAAGAGAAGCTCCAAATGGGCTGATAGCTCGTGGGTCACCGTGGCCTTGGCTGAAAGATGGCAGAGCTGGGTGGAGTCAAGGTCAATTAGTTGGCTGTGAGCAGGAACCAGGCAATGACCAGGACTAATGAAGAGCAAGGTAACGAAGTCTGGACATGAGGGCAGTTGGTCTTAGTGAGACTGTGCCCAGCACGGGGCTGTACCAGGCTCTCTCTGAAGGTTCATGCCCTGGCGGAAGGGAGGCTTGCCAAGTGCTCTGAGCTGGGATTGAAACCAGAAAGCACATTCTCACCCTCACTCTGGAGCTCTGAAAACAGCCCTCCCTGGGGCCCATCTACAGGGACTGGGTTTCAGGTGCTGAGATGTGGGCCCAAGACCACGTCAAGCTTGTCAGACAATTCTGGCACAGTGTGAATTGAAAATCATGACAGAATTGAAGACAGTTCAACACAGTTAGGGAAAACCCATGGCACCGCACAGGCCACAATCCAAAATCTGAACTCATATCAAAACCCCAAAATTCCTGATCATTAAGGTACCATGATGGGAGATTCCACACTGGGTTTAATGTGACAGGTCACAGTCAAAACACATGGGCTGCGGAGATGGCTCAATGGATAAAGTACTCGCTGCTCAAGCCTGAGTACCCCAGTGTGAGTCTCTCCAGACACCATGGAAAAAGCTAGAAACCCTCGAAGGCTTCTCTTATCCCAACCATAGTGGACTTTTAGTTTGAAGAGGACATAAAACAAGAATGACAATAAAAAAGGAGGGACATCCTATTGAAATTTTTGAGCTAAGGCTTTAGGCATTTGTCTACCATGTATCAGGCCTTGGATTTGTTCCACAGCACAAGGTAGCTCAGTGGTAGTGTGCTTGCCTAGTATTCATGAGAACCTGGTTGTTCTCTACACAAAGGAAAATCAAGAAAAGATTTGCCACATGTGACAGGACATGCCTACAATCCCAGGATCAGCCTAAGCTACATGGGAAGATCCTGTCTCAAAACAAATGACGAAAATAAAAACTTTCTGGGGCTGCAGCTCAGGGTGGAGCATTTGCCTAGCATCTGTGAGGCTTGGGGTCTATCCCAGGGTCAGAGGCACACAGATCAGCTCACATTCATCTGAGAAATGCCTAGTTCTCTACACTGTGGATTTCTTTTCTTTCTTTCTTTTTTGTTTGTTTTCCAAGGTAGGTTTTTGCTCAAGCCCAAGGCTGACCTGGAATTCACTATGCAGTCCCAGGGGGGCCTTAAATTCACAGACTACTGTCATAGTCAGCCACATGCCGCTGGGATGAATCTTCAAATCAGGCACAATTTGGGGGAGGAAAATATTTATCGAAACTACAGATTGAGGGGAAATGCTGTAACAGCGAAAGAAGCTGGCCCTCTTTCACAGGTCGGAGCAGAGAGAAAAACCCATCACCTACACCACACACACAATAGCAAACAGGCAGGAGGACCAAAGAGAATTTCTTCTCCTTTATATAGCTTTAGGGTGAGGTCTTGCAACCCTTTCCCCTACTTAGTGGCTTCCTGAGTCTCTGGAATTTCCTTCCTGCATGGCCCACACAGGAAAGGATGTTTACTTCCAGCTTCTTTGAGCTTTTTTACATCTTGCCCCCTGCTCAGAGGCTGCCTTCCTGTAAACATCCTCAGAGACCTACCCAAGATAATTAAAACGATCAAGTTGACAACAAAACCTAACCATCACACTACCTCTGCCTCCCAAATGCTGGGATTAAAGACATGTACCTTCTTTTTTTTTATATATATTTTATTTATTCATTTTCAAGCAAAGAGATACAGAGAGAGAGAGAGAGAGAGAGAGAGAGAGAGAGAGAGAGAGAGAGAGAACCAGGGCCACCACCTTGTGGGTCTGGCTTATGTGGGTCCTGGGGAATTGAACCTGGGGCCTTAGGCACTGGAGGCAAGTGCCTTAATCGCTGAGCCATCTCTCCAGCCCAAAGACATGTACCTTCTGCTCTGTGGATTTCTAGTTCCCTGTTTCTGGCAGAAAGCACCAAACCAAAAACAGTTAATTGGAGGTATGGGTTTATTTTGGCTTAAAGAAGTTCCATGATGGCAGGGAAAACGATGGCATGAGCAGAGGATGGGCATCATCTCCGCCATAGCACTGCATACAGCGGCAGGAAGGTGTACCAAACACTGGCAAGGGGATGCTGGATAATAACCCCCATAAACCCACCCCCAACAACACACCTCCAACAAGGTTCCAATTTCAACACTGCCATCAGCTGGTGATCAAGCACTCAGAACACACTAAGTTTATGGGGGAGACCTGGATCAAACTACCATATCCCCATATTTGTTCTTTAAAAAAAATAATCAGAATTAGGGCACCATAGTTTATTTCACAAGGAATAGACCCTCCAAGAAGTGACTTTATGACATGACTTTTAGTGAAAGCTGTCCTGTGTTCTATCACCATGGTCCCACTTGCCCTGCAGATGTTTGATCAAGCAAACAGGACCAAAATTATTGATAGCTGGAGAGAGAGCTTATCAGTTAAGGTGCTTGCCTGTAAAGCCTAACAACCTGTGTTTGATTCCTTAGTGCCCACGTAAAGCCAGGTGCGCAAATTGCCAGATGCATTTGGAGGGTGTTTTGTTTTTGTTTGGCAGCAGCTGGAGGCCCTGGCATCTGAGAACCAGATATGGTAGTGCACACCTGTAATCCCAAGATTTGGGAGATTTAGGTAGGAGGACCAATTTGAACTATACAGAGAGGCCCTGTCTCAAAACAAACAAGCCAGTGAACTAATTAGCTAAGTATAAAAACCTAAACTGGGCTGGAGAGAGTGAAGGCCTGCAAAGTCTTAAAACCCGAGATAAATTCCCTGGTACCCATGTAAAGTGGCACATGCATCTGGAGTTTGTTTGCAGTGGCAAGAGACCCTGACATGCCCATTTCTCTCTCTCTCCTCTCTCTTTCTCTCTCTTCTCTCTCTGCCTCTCTCTCTCTCCTCTCTCTCTCTCTCTCTCTCTCTCTCTCTCTCTCTCTCTCTCTCTCTCTCTCTCTCTCTGGCATGGTGGTGCACTCCTTTCATCCCAGCACTTGGAGAGCAGAGGCAGGAGGATCACCGTGAGTTGGATGCCACCCTGAGACTACATAGTGAATTCCAGGTCAGCCTGGACTAGAGCGAGACCTGACCTCAGAAAAAAGGAAAAAAATGATGGCCATGAGTCAGCAAAAAAGTATAAATGATATCTCCATATCTTCCTATCAACTCTGAGTGCAGAGAGCTGATAGATTAAATAAGAAAGCTAATAAAAGGCCAGAAAAATGTCCACATGTTCCTGGCCCTGATGTGTCCCTTAGACATGTGCACCCTTCTTCCCCTCCCCCACCTTTTGTTAAAAACAGTTCTTTACCAAAATGAAAGCTTTATGTCAACGGAACATGTTCTGTCCCCTAAACTAGAAAATTTTATAAAGTGGTTCATGATCTTCCTGGAAATTACCTAATTGTAAAAAGACCTGAATCTGAAGGGACTTCCGTTCCCTATGGACAGAGAAGTGACAGAGACTATTTTAATTCTATCATCTCTTCCTTGGAAATTAACTGTTCAAGTGTGGATTGATTTAACACGCTGTCCCTGTGATGCAGTGGGGGTTTCACACAAGTAATGAGGACAGTCTGTCCTGTGCAGGTCTCTTGTTTCTGGAGCTTTCTGTAAAGGCTGACAACCAGGTACATGGAAGAAACGGAGGGAGGGAGACCAACATGTACATTTCCTTGTGGACTTTAAAGACATGTCACCAGCCAAGGGTGTGGCTGTCCTTTCTTCCTGGCCATCTTAAGGACAAAGAATTTTCCAAATCAGGGGAGAAATAGAAAGAGAGGCAGATGCTAACACTGTCGGTAGAACCTTGGTCCTGGCTGGGAGAGCCCGGGGTGCAGAGGGACGTACGTGGCCCCTAGCTTGTGCCCAGCTCACACAGTGTTTGGGTCTCACCTTGAGTCCGGGCAGGGGGAGTCTGCCTCTGAGACCCTCCTCACCACTGACCCCATTGGCACCCACTTTGGCCCTTGGGATCTCGGTTCCTTTTTCCACTTAAACTCTGAGTGTGGAGGTGGAAAGACCATGGGTCTGTTCCCACTGGCTCATCTTTGGCAAACCATTTTTTTTTTCTATAAATGACAGTAAATGACCTGTGGTCGTTGCAATCCCATTGCTGGCAGAAAGCACCCGACCAAAAGCAGCTCGTGGGAGGAAAGGGTTTATTTTGGCTTCCAGACTTGAGGGGAAGCTCCATGATGGCTTGAGTAGAGGGTGGACATCACCTCCTGGCCCACATCGGGTGAACAACAGCATCAGGAGAGTGTGCCAAGCACTGGCAAGGGGAAGCTGGATAGAACACCCATAAACCCGCCCTCAACAATACACTGTCTCCAATTCCCAAATTGCCACCAGCCAGGGACCTAGCATTCAGAATCCACAAGTGTATGGGGAACACCCGAATCAAACCACCACATGACCCTTGTGAGGATTAAATGAAATAACAAATGTGGAGCTCGTTATAGCTCATTTTCTGAGAAAAGCATTCTGGAGAATGCCGGCTTCATTATTGCAACAGCCATCCATGCCTCAGGCTCAGGCATTCCCAGGGAGGGGTGCACCTTCTCAAACCTGCCATTTCAGGTTTGAGTCCCCAGATTCCATGTAAAGCCAGATGAACAAAGCGGCACATGCGTCTGGAGTTTGTTTGCAGTGGCAAGAGGCCTGTCCCATCCATTCTCATTCTCTCTTCTTCTCTCTTAAATAAATAAATAAATAAATAAATAAATAAATAAATAAATAAATAAATAAATAAATAAATAAATAAATAAATATTTGGCCTGGAATGATAGTGCACGCCTTGAATCCCAGTACTTGGGAGGTAGACGTAGGAGAACCACTGTGAGTTCAAGAACAGCCTGGGCCTACAGAGTGAGTTCCAGGTCAGCCTAGGCTACAGCGAGATCCTACCTCAAAAAAAAAAAAAAGTAAAATAAAATGCAAAAGCAAATAAGGTGGAGAGCAATTAAGACATTTGCCATTGGCCGCTGGCTTCCACACACAGACCTCTACCCCCAGTGCCCACAGCCTCTCTTACACAACGTCTTTCAAGCAGGATCTGCTGTCCGTGCATTCTGTAAACCTAGCACTTGGGGGGTGGAGACAAGAAGATAGTAGCTTGGAGGCCATCACAGAGTACTCAAGAAGATCTTGTTTCCAGGAAAAGGAAGTAAAGGAAGGAGGGAAGGAAGAAAGCGTGAAAGAAAGAAGAGAGGGGCTGGCTCAGTGCTAAAAGTTCTTGCTGGCAAAGCCTGTTATTCTGATTGATTCCTCAGTATTCTGTATTCAGTATTATTCTGATTGATCCCTTGGTGCTTGTGTCTCCAGAAGGCCTGTGCCCGTTCCAAAAGAAAGAAAAAAGAAAGAAGAAGGGCCGGGCGTGGTGGCACATGCCTTTAATCCCAGCATTCAGGAGGCAGAGGTAGGAGGATCACCGTGAGTTTAAGGCCACCCTGAGACTACATAGTGAATTCCAGGTTAGCGTGGGCTAGAGTGAGACACTACCTCAAAAAAACCAAAAAAAAAAAAAAAAAGAAGGAAGGAAGGAAAGAAGGGAGAGAGGCAGAGAGAAAGGAAGGAAGAAAGAGGAAAAAGAAAAGGAAAAAAGAAAGAAAAGAAAAAATACAAGCCTAACCCATAATCTCACTACAATCATATGATTATCTATTATTATAACCTGTTTTTTTTTCTGGGGTTTTGCTTATTTATTTATTTAGGAGCTTTTTTGTTTGTTTTTATTTTTTGAGCCAAGGTCTTCCTATACAGCCCAGGCTGGCCTCAAACTCACAATCCTCCTGCCTTACATTTCTGAGTTGGTAGGATGGTAAACTTATACCACTGTGCCTGTCTAGTTTTTTTTTAATTAAGAACTATGGAAATAAGATAGATAGTATTAATAATAGTGAATCATGAAAATATATCATTTTTTAGCCGGGCATGGTGGCGCACGCCTTTAATCCCAGCACTCGGGAGGCAGAGGTAGGAGGATCACCGTGAGTTCAAGGCCACCCTGAGACTACATAGTGAATTCCAGGTCAGCCTGGACTAGAGGGAGACCCTACCTCAAAAAACCAAAAAAAAAAAAAAAAAAAAGAAGAAGAAGAAAAGAAAATATATCATTGTTAATCAGCAATTAAATAAAATATTAATTAAATATGTAAATATTTTCAACTATTTTGAGGATAATATTTTTAAAGATGCCATCATTTTAAAAAATATTTTATTTATTCATTTTCAAGCAAAGAGATACAGAGAGAGAGAACAG
>PVHP010052226.1:0-11184 GCA_004024765.1 Zapus hudsonius
AAAAAAATACATAGAGTAGGTCGCCCTCTGCTGGACAGGAATCAGTACAACACTTGGAAATGAAATTTAAATCCATAATCCGGTGGCCTCTTCCTCGTCTGCCTTTTACTAAGTAATTAAGTATTTGCATATTTAGTATAGCACAACCCAAGTGGATTGGGTCACACCTCTAGTCTGAGCACTTGAGGATCTGAGGCAGGAGGATGGAAAATTCAAGGCAGTCTGAACAACATAACAAAACATGTTTTGAAAGAGAGAGCTAGAGAGATGGCTCAGTGGTTAAGACACTTGCCTGCAATGCCTAAAGGATCCTAGTTCGATTCCCCAGTACCCACTTAAAGCCAGATGCACAATGGCACATGCATCTGGAGTTCATTTGCAGTGGCTGGAGGCTCTGGTGCATCCATATTTATTCTCTCTATATCTCTTCGTCTCTGTCTCTGTCTCTGTCTCTGTCTCTCTCTCTCTCTCTCTCTGTCTCTCTGCTTGCAAATAAATATTTGGGGAAAAAGATAGAGAGGAAGCTGGAGAGAAGGAAGGAAGAAGTGGAAGTGATGGGTTTGGTCGCTACTCCCTGGAGTTTTGAAGCTAAATGGAGCTAAGAAACTGAGTCCTTAGTTGACCAGGGAGTGGAGCGAGGAGTTAGGGGGGGGTTAAGACATTTTGGTCCTGTTGAGAAGCAACTGGGCATGTCTATTCCGAGAACAATTTTGATGGTAGGACTACAGAGGGGACACTCCTAGGAGGGAAATGATGGTCTCCTAAGCAGGGCAGGGACTGACTTTAGGTGGACCCATGGGCCATTCGTCTGCACAAGCAGGTGCAGGAGGCTGCTGGAGGCTGAGAGCTTGCCTTTCCTCGGTGAAGCAGGAAGCTGAAGGAGGTGCCAGGGCTTTGGGGAGAAAAGGAGAAAAATTGTTCTTTTGGAAATGGAATGATGGGTTTCTCCTGACAGCATAAACGGGTGGGGGCCGGTCATTTGCCTGCTGCAGGCACACAACAGATGAAGGAGGGGCTGAGATGCTCAGCAGTTAAAGGCGCTTGTAAAGCCTGCCAAGTCCAGGTTCAATTCCCCAGTATCCACATAAGTCAGATGCACAAGGTGGTGCATGCATCTGGAATTCCTTTGTAGTGGCTAGAGGCTCTGGCACACCCATGTACTCTCTCTCTCTCTCTCTCTCTCTCTCTCTCTCTCTCTCTCTCTCCTCTCTTCTCTCTTCTCTCTCTGTCTCTCTCTCATCTCTATCTCTCTCAAATAAATAAGCAAAAATCTAAAAAAGAACAAATGAAGATTTGACTGAGCCACCAGGGTGGGGCTGGTCCACTCTGGTGTGTCTAAGTGTCCTGAAATTGTTAGTAACCACAGCTGGGGGGGGGGGGTTCTGGGTCTCCTCACATCTCTGTGTGTTCCTTTGGGTGCCAGAGTCACACAAAGACCACACAAAGTCACAGAGAGGCCTGTGAGTGTGCACAGCTCTGTCATTCCCTTGGATCTCCGTGCATGCAGCTGCCTGTCTGTGTCAACATGGGCGATGGAGGCTCCACAGTCACTGCCTCCGTAAACCTGCATCGTCTAATGGGTGCAATGTGTTAACAGATGGTGTCAACTCTGCTAGTTTCTGTGTCTCCATAAGGTCAGGCTTATGACTGAGTCAAAAGAAGGTTAACCCAGGACCCAACAACCAAGAAAGAGCATCCCTTGGGCTGCCTGGGCGCAAACCAAGGATGGTACAAACACCTCCACAAAGTAAATCAGTCCCTACACCAGTCAGAGAAGGGGCTGCCCTCAGAGAATGCCTCCCTTCCTTGCACAAGAAAAAGCCTTTGGACCCAAAAATGGGACCCTTGAGCTCCTGCTTACTTGAGCTCACTCCCACTCTGTGGGGTGGATCTGTATCTTTTCTTCACTTTTAATAAATCTACACTTTCACTACTGCTTTGCTTTGATTTTTTTTCAAGGTAGGGTCTCACTCTGAGATTAAAGGTGTGCCCCACCATGCCCAGCTTCTTTTTTAAAAATACTTTTAAAATGTCTTGGGCTGAAGAAATGGCTTAGTGGTTAAGGCATTTGCCTGCAAAGCAGAAGGACCTGAGTTAGATTCCTCAGTGCCCATGTAAAGCCAGATGCATAAGAGGGCACATGCGTCTGGAGTTCATTTGCAGTGGATAGAGGCCCTGGCGTGCCCATTCTCTCTCTCTCTCTCTCTCTCTCTCTCTCTCTCTCTCTCTCTCTCTCTCTCTTTCTTTCTCTCTCTCTCTGTATGTGTGTGTGCCTTTCTCTCTCTCTCAAATACATAAATATTTTTTAAATGTCTTTATTACAAGAATTAGAGAGAGAAAGCATGGGCACACAAGGGCCTCCCGACACTGCAAACAAGCTCCAGGCAAATGAACCACGTACATCTGGCTTTACATGGGTACTGGAGAATCGAACCCCTGCCACCAGGATTTGCAAGCAAGTGCCTAGACCACTGAGCAATCTCTCCAGCCCTTTATACTTAAAAGGGGAAGAAAGAATGAATATGGGCACACCAAGGCCTCTTGAAGCTTAACATGAACTCCAGATGCCTGTACCTAGACGTGGGAAGTAGTAGACAGCTTGGTCCTGTCAGCCTACAGTGGGAAGATTAGGAGCTCTGAAGCTGGCCTCCCTTCAGAGAGAGGCAGTGGGGACACAATGGCCCTAGGTCCATAGGCCTGGAGTTAATCATTCGCTAGGGGTACACCTGAGTCCCATTGGCTGCCTGGGGACACAGCCCTCTGGGCTGGAGCCCAGCCAGTGTCTCTCTGCCCCACAGGCTCTGGGCAACACAGGGCTGATGCTGTAAAGCTGAATGAGGTGGACACTCAGGAAGTCCCCGGTCTCCATGGAGCTCCAGTCTAGAAAGAGTTTTGAGGAGGGGGATCACTGGATGGGTGTCTGAAGGGCTTGCATGGAGAGGCACATTAGAGGAGTGATGATGGCCCAGGGGCCAGGTCCACTTCCTCTGGAGGACTGTGAGAAACGTATGTGGCAAGCATTCAGGGGAAGATCCACAGGGGAGGGCTTCGGACCCTCAGAGCCTGGCCTCAAGCAGAATGGAAATACCAATGAGGAGGTCACAAAGGCCATCACCCCTCCCCCTCCAGACTCTCCTGCCTGGGACAGTGAGTGTGTGGGAGGGAGAGTTTCCAGGAAGGATCAGCACCCACACTCTCACCCAGCAGCCTCTGGAAGTTTTTCCATTTGTGCATAGACCCCAGGGACCTCACAGGCAAAGCACAGAGCCACATCCCCAGTCCAGCACCCTGAATACTCGGGATGCCACAGCTCCTCATTTCATTGGAGCCCCAGGAGCCCTGAGGAGAACAAAGCACATTAAGATGGGGGCCAGGAGATGGCTCAGTGGTAAAAATTGCTTGTTTGCAAAGCCTGCCTTAGATTCTCCACTATCCAAGTGAAGCCAGACACACAAAGTGGCACATGTGTCTGGATTTCATATGTAGTGACAGAAAGCGCTGGCACACTCATTCTAATAAATAAAAATATTTTTTTAAGCCAGGTGTGGTGGTGCACCAGCACTTGGGGGGCAGAGGTAACAGGATCACTGTGAGTTTGAGGCCAGCCTGGAACTACTGAGTGAGTTCCAGGTCAGCCTGGGCTAGAGAGAGTCCCTCCCTACCTCATAAAAACAAAACAAATAGATATAGATATAGATATATAGATATATATATAGAGAGAGAGAGACTTTTTTTAATGATGGGATCTGGGTGTGTTGGCACATGCCTTTAATCCCAGCACTCAGGAGGCAGAGGTAGTATAAAAGGATCACTGTGAGTTCGAGGCCAGCTTGGGCTATAACAAACAAAAAAAAGTCCACAAAGGAAGAAAACAGGAAATGTAGGAAGTTATGATGCCTAGACCTAGCTTTTGGCCATGACCACAGATAAGTTGTGTGACCTTGACCAACTCACCTCCCCTCTACCATGACAGAGGTTCTAATTTCCTCCTTTAAAATAAGAGATTCATACTAAGTGTAGCCAGGTGCAGGACATAGATAACTGAGTGGGGGAGGGGCTTTCATGCAGCACCTGCGCCTGGTGTTAAGTAACATTGACTCACATCCTGTGAAAGATTACATCCCTGCTTGTGAGCTCAGTGACCTTGGCCCTCACCTATTTCCTGTTCTTCAAGATTTTCATCTGTGAAACAGGGTCAGAATAATTCCTATCATGGAGTCACCGTAGGGATGGAATGAGCTGGGATTTGGGAAGGGTATTGCATAATGCCTGGCATTCTGCATGTGAAGGCCTCCCGTGGAGTCTTGTGGGCACCTGTCACAGGTTACCTAGTACTAATTGTATCGTTTTGCTTTCACTTTGTTCTACGGCTTTCTCCGGTTTCTGGCAAGTGACCTGATATGAATAGATTTTAAGTTTAAACAGCCTAAAGAAATAATGCTAACATGGAGTGTTTTGGGGATATGACAGTGTTCCTCAGGATGGTTCCCAAAAGCTGCAGTTTGACAAATTCTCCAGAACCAACCATGAGCTCGGACAACAGATTTGGGTCTTTTTTGTTGTTGTTTGTTTTCAGACAAGTTCTCCTGCAGCCCAGCCTGCCCTCCAACTCACTATGAAGCAGAGATGATCTTGAATTTTTAATCCTCCTGCTTCTACCTCCAAGGCTGGGATTACAGAATTATGGGTAAAAATTGCCATCACCGTCCCTCTCCAGGGTTTTATTTTGTTTTGAGACAGGGTCGTATTTCCTCCTAGGAATCTATTTGCCCTGGACTACCCTCCTACTCTCTGCAATCCTTTTGCCTCAATCTCCCAAGAGCTGGGATTATAAACATGCGCCACCATGCCCGGTTTGACAATAGGACTTTGCATCCACAGCCTCAATGAGACCCTCGCCCAGTGTCTAATCTTCCCAGAAGCCCCCTTCCAACCCCTCCAGCACTCAAGGCCACAAGCTCTCCTCACCAAGACCCTGAAACCCTAAAGGTGGCCACAGCCACTACTGGGGCCATGAGCCCTTCCTGGAACCAGCCCTGGCAGCCAATTAAAGAACTCCATAGAGGTCAATAAAAAGTTTAAAAAATAGAGAGCTCCACCACTCTTGATCTCGTCTTCTTCAGGGGCGGAGAACTCTAGAGGCCCCGCCCCCTGATCCGTGGACTGACCCTCCCCAAATGCACCCAGAGGCCACTCCAAGTCCCCTATCCCGCCCGCCTCCTCTGATCCAGCCCCGTCTACCGGCAAGTTAAGAGCCCCCCAGTGCTGGGCGCTCCGGACAGACTGCCACCCATTGGGGGGGGGGGGCGAGCGGGTTTAGCTGTCGTCATGGCGACAGCGTGGGTGGCCGCAGCCCTGCGGACCGCCACCACGGCCAGAAGGCTGCGCGGCCCCCGCGGTCCTGGGGGCCCTCGGAGGCTGAGCGGCAGCGCGCGGCGGCGGGCCGCGAGGGGGACGAGCCCAGGACTCCGGCTCCGCACCGCCTGGGCGCGCACCCAGCCGCCGAGGGAGGAGGCCGAGGGAGCGGAGGATCGCGGCCCGCCAGCAGCCGAGGAGCCGTCGGGGACCCTGCCTCTGACGCCCCCCGAGACCCCTGCGCCCCCGGCCGGCCGATCGCTGGTGCAGCGGGACATCCAGGCCTTCCTGTACCAGTGCGGAGCCAGCCCCGGGGAGGCGCGTCACTGGCTCACGCAGTTCCAGACGCGCCACCACTCTGTGGACAAGCCCTTCGCGGTCATCGAGGTGAGCGGAGCCTAGCGGAGCCGGGTCACAGCGAAGGGATGGGGCTGTCGTGGAAGGGAAGTGCAGGCGCACTGAATAGTGCAAGGAATGAGTGAGGCCGCGCTGCTCTGAAACCTTGCGCCTGGCACGGGTGCCCCCAGGAGTGGTGATGTCTGAAGAAGGCCCCTCGCCATGGACGCGCCACCCCTCCCCCAAGGTGCCTCAGAGTCCAAGGCCGCTGGGAGGAGCTGAGGGAGGAACTCTGATACAAGATAAGGGCATGGGTGGCAAGACCTGACGGGCAAAGGGCGGAGCAGGTGGGCACGGGTGGTCAAATGAGCACAGTGAGGCCATTCCGAGGGACAAGCAGAGCAAGAGGCCGCTGAGCACCCACTCCCGCACAGGTGGACGAGGAGGTGTTCAAGTGCCCACAAGCCGTGTCTGCCCTGGCCTTCGCCCTGGCCTTCCTGCAGCGCATGGACATGAAGTCGCTGGTGGTCCTGGGGCTACCGGCCCCCACGGCGCCCTCGGGCTGTCTTTCCTTCTGGGAGGCCAAGGGACAGCTTGCCCAGAGCTGCAAGGTGCTGGTGGACGAGCTGCGGCACAATGCCGCTACTGCGGTGCCTTTTTTTGGCGGCGGGTCGGTGCTGGGCGCTGCCGAGCCAGCCCCCCATGCCAGGTTAGTGCCCGCCCTGGCACGCAAAGCGTGGGCCGCTCGTCCTCCTGCCCTGCTCCCGGAGGGATGAAAGGACCCTCTTGAGCACCACATCTGGCCCACAGCTACGGGGGCATCGTCTCGGTGGAGACGGACCTACTACAGTGGTGCCTGGAAGCCAACAACATCCCCATCCTGTGCCCCATCGGGGAGACGGCCGCGCGCCGCTCCGTGCTTCTCGATTCCCTGGAGGTGACCGCGTCGCTGGCCAAGGCCCTGCAGCCCACCAAGATCATCTTCCTCAATAACTCGGGCGGCCTGCGCAACGCGAGTCATAAGGTGCGCCCCTCCCCCGCCACCTCGTGGTCCTGGGCAAGGCTGAGACCCTGTCTGGGGTCTTTAGCAGGTCGAGGTCACGCTTAAACCCTGGGGTAGGAAAGGTCTAACTTAGGGTCAGAGTTTAGCCCCTAGTGCTCGGATCTGAGACCTGGGACAATGGGAGGTCAGCGAGGCAGCAGGGTTCCGTCCGGGTGCGGGGCACCCACGCCCGTGGGTCAGAGGCTCCCTTCCGACGCCGCCGCAGGTCCTGAGTAACGTAAACCTGCCCGCCGACCTGGACCTGGTGACCCACGCCGAGTGGCTGAAAACCAAAGAACGACAGCAGATCCGGCTCATCGTGGACGTGCTCAGCCGCCTGCCGCACTACTCCTCGGCCGTCATCACGGCCGCCAGCACGCTGCTCACCGAGCTCTTCAGCAACAAGGGTGGGTGGGTGGGTGGGTGAGGGCGAGGGATGCTTCGCAAGCCTGAGGGGCGTGAGATGGGCGGGGCTTGGGTGGGTGCGCGGAGCCCGTGGGACGGGACTGGAAGTGGGCCGAACGGCACCACACATTTCGGGAGAAGCAAGACTAAGGCAAACTAAACTGGAGGCGCTGAAGGCGATGGGTGCCACGTAGAGGAGACAAGCCTCGGGCAAATCAATGCAAACCACAGACGTCCTGTGACTGAGGGCTCCGCAGAGGGAAGTTATCCTCCTGCCCTGGCTGGGTCTGAAGCCGGGGCCAGGGCTCACACCTCCACCAATCTCGCCCCAGGATCGGGCACCCTGTTCAAGAACGCCGAGCGCATGCTGCGAGTGAGCGACCTGGACAGCCTTGATCAGGACCGCCTGGTGAACCTGGTCAACACCAGCTTCGGTAAGAAGCTTCGAGACGACTACCTGGACTCGCTGCGCCCACGGCTGCACTCCATTTACTTCTCCGAGGGGTGAGCTTGCGGGCCCGAAGGGTAGGACCCGAGCCAGGCAGCTTGGGACCAAGGAGAGGTCCCAGCCCAGCCTGCCTCTCTCCTGCTATCAGGTACCAGGCCGCCGCCATTCTGACAGTGGAGCCCGTATTGGGGGGCACCCCGTACCTGGACAAGTTTGTGGTGAGCTCCAGCCGCCAGGGCCAAGGCTCTGGCCAGATGCTGTGGGAGTGCCTTCGGCGGGACCTGCAAACGCTATTCTGGCGCTCTCGGGTCACCAACCCCATCAATCCCTGGTAAGCACCGCCCTCCTGGGAGGGGGAGCTCACCAACCAGGAAGTTGGGCTTTCCCTTCTTTCACAAGCCCACCTTCTGCAGAGAAACGTTCCGCCAGGTGGCATTTTTCTGGTCCACACATCCCTTTCCTTGAAGCAAGTGGCATATCCTGCCCACAAAGCAGGCTGCCTCTCCCAGGGTGCTGAGAAATCCTGACCCCCTCCAGCTCCTCAGACCCCATTGCCAAGCTTCACTCAGACCCTCACCCAAACCCTCGCCTGTGCTACACAACTCAGATAGGGGGTGGAGAGGGCAGGGGACATTTTCCTAGCTGCGTGGCCTTGGCTAGCTTCTCTGGGAGATAACAACACAGCCTTAATGACTAATTCGGGCTGCCACTCTGAGAATGAAATGATAGACGATAGGTCTTAATGGGATGTGTAACATGCAATAGACAAATGACAGATATTCTTGAAAGCAGACCTAGTGGGCAGTGAGCACTGACTGGCCTTGTCTTAAAACTGCCCCATTGCCTCCCCCTCCCCCAGGTACTTCAAGCACTGTGACGGCAGCTTCTCCAACAAGCAGTGGATCTTCTTCTGGTTTGGCCTGGCCGACATCCGGGACTCTTATGAACTTGTCAACCATGCCAAGGGGCTTCCAGACTCCTTCTGCAAGCCAGCTTCTGATCCAGGCAGCTGACCCTGTCATGGGCCCTACAGACTCTGGGACAGCCAAGGTGGACCAAAAGCCACGCCAGTTGGGGTTGACCCCATACAGTATAGTATACATAAGGAGGGACACAGCCTCAGGTCTGTGGAGGGAGCGCTGGGGAGGGAAACAGAAGGAGACCCAAGCCACAGTAGAGGCTCTTCCTGGGGCTAAGATTTTCTGTGGCTTCTGTGTTCTTGAATAGCAACCCCACCCCACCTGACCTCCTACCTTTGAGTATTGCGATTTTTCAGGAGACCTTGATTAAAAGCAGATACTTGCCTTGAGTCAGCTCACACTTGGAAGGAATTAGCATAGCCCTCTGGGAACCACTGAGGACCTGAGACCAAAGGACTCCTGGAGGGAGCAGAGGGGCTAACAAGATGGAGGACTCTGAGGGTGAAGGCTGCCACTGTCTCCTCCCCTGGAGGTCAGCAGCTCCAGAAAGTGGCCTTATCTCTAGGTTAGAAACACCCTCTTCACTGCCCAGAAGGCCGCCTGTCCCTGTGGACCCAAGACCCGCTCCCAGATGGGTTCAGAGCCCAGCGAACAACACTGGTATATTTACCTACAAGAGCCCAATGAAATCACAAGGCTAATGTCTACTTAAAAGCCCAGACTTGGCCATTCTCTGTCTCCCTAGAGATCATTACATCTCTTCAAGAATAATATACCTCAGCTAGGCACAATTCAAAGTCAAGATTTTGTGCACTTTTTAAACTTATTTTTTTTAGACAGAGACTCAGGTAGCCCAGGCTTACCTTAAACTCAATAGGGAGCCAAGATCTTCAACTTCATTTTGATTTGTTTTAAAGCAGGGTCTTACTCTACTTGGGCTGACCTGGAATTCACTCTGTAGACCAGACTGGCCTCAAACTCATGGTGACCTTCCTACTTCAGCCTCCCAAACGCTGGGATTAGTCATGAACCACCACACATGGCTAAAACCTTTAATTTCTAATTCTCCTGTCTCCACCTCCCAGGTGCTGAGATTACTGGTGTGTGCTACTATGCCAAGTTTAAGCAGTGGAGGGATCCTAAGCTTTGTGCATGCCAGATAAGCACTCAACCAACTGAACTCTAGCCCAGGCTGACCTGAAACTCATTCTGTAGTCCCAGGCTGGTCTCGAACTCACAGTGACCCTCCTAACTCTGCCTCCCGAGTGCTGGGATTAAAGGCGTGCGGCACCATGCCCAGCAAGATTTTTTAAAAGTACTTTTTGATATGGGGTTTTTAGTCAGTAGAAGGCTGCTCAAAGAGGGAGACAGTCAACTATAACCATGGCCCACTAGGAGCTGTGACAGGCCCAAGAGCAGCCTCTAGGAGTCACATGTTCAAGGACAGACAGGCTTGGGATCACACAGACCTGAGAAGCAGTGGAACTCTGGCTAGATTTGCTCTGTGTTTGGCCTCTCTTAACCTCCATCTCCTCACTGTAAAGTGTAAAGGACTTGACTAAGAGGACAAGGCATGGGCTGGGTGCTGGCTGTGACTGAAGCACCTGCTGTACAAGCACTGCTCACCTCAGCAGGACCCCAGAAACCATGGGAAAGCCACGCACTGTACTCCCAGCATGCCTACAGCAAGAAGGGAGGGAGAGAGAATCTCCGGGAAGCTGTGCCCCTAGCAGGCAAACAGAGTGAACAAGGGGGCCTTGCCTCAAAAAAGGTGGAAGGCAAGGACCAACTCCTGAAACACCCAAAGTCCTCTGACCCCTCCACACACATAAGCGCACGCGCGCGCACGCACACACACGCGCGCGCACGCACACACACACACACACACACACACACACACACACACACACACACAGAGCCTAACATTAGCTCTCTCTCACTAGTTACCCTCAACGAAAACGTCCTTAAAAGAGCTGCTCCTCAGAATTCAGCGGAAAGCGTGTGCACACGCACAAGGCTACTCTGGAGTCCACTGCCCATGCATTGTCTTCACCCGGAGCTTGATCACTGGGAGGCTCCACTGGGTGGCATGGCCCTCATTTCCAGCTGGCAGGAGGAAGAGCAGGGGTGGCTCACTCACTGACTTTCCATGTGATTGATTGCCTTGACCTTGTTCTGAGTGGAAACTACAGGTTCAAGTTAGGTCGTCACTACTACTTTATACAGATTTGTATATACTCTGGGCTTGTTCTATGTAATATAGGTATTGCATGCTCAGAAGTAAAAAAAAAAAAAAAAAAAAAGAGGTGCTCCAAATGGAGAGGGGCAGGCCATGGTAATGACTGAGAGAGGACAAAAGCATAAACTAAGGTGGGCATGGGGGCTCCTGCCTGGAACCCCACCATTTAGGAAGAGGAATGTGAGTTTGAGGACAGTCAGGTTAGTTTTGTCTCGTGATTTGAGGGAGTTTTTAAGTTTTCAGTGCTAGTAGGACTTGGCTCCTGGCACACGCTAGGCAAATGCTCTACCACTTCTGAGCCACACATACCTCACCAGTACAGGTTTTCAGGGTTTTGTGGGTTTTCTTTTTTTTTTTTTTGGGGGGGGGGTTCGAGGTAGGGTCTCACTCTAGCCCAGGCTGACCTGGAATTCACTATGTAGTCTCAGGGTGGCCTTGA